>JAVJIF010005419.1:0-279124 GCA_038442645.1 Agave tequilana
GTCATGATCTCCATGCCCTACAACATCTATGGAGACAGATGACTTGATTATAGTTGACTCATTTCACTAAGCAAGCTGTTCCATTTCTTCTATTGTTAGAAATAGTCCATTTTTAAAGTACTCGGTTAATCGGTAAAATATCTTCAGACGCTGTAATTTATTTTAGGCTTTTTCAGATATGAAACCCACCCCCCCCCCCCCCCCCCCCCACAACAAAAAAAAAAAAAAAAAAAAAAATCTCACCTATTTAGGAATTTATCCCCCAAATCATTCATATTGCCAATTAACCCCTCAGATCTTTTGGGTCTTAGAAATTTAACCCTCTACTGTTACTGTTTAAGAATAAAAATGAATATTCGCTTTTTCACTATTAAAATACCAAATAATTATTAAAATTGACTAATATACCCTTCACACTATAATCTCACCCTAATCCTAACCCTAATACTTCTCTCTACTCTTCTCTATTAAACAAAAAAAAATTAATCCCAAAAAAAATAAAGTCTTCTCCCCAAGACAGAGTGGTGATTTCCCCAAAAAAAAAAACCAAGAAAAACTCAACTTCCCCCTCCCCATGGCGGAGAAGGGGGCCAGAGATGGGGGGAGAGGGAAGGCGGAGATGGGGGCGAGAAATAGAGGGGGGAATGAGGTGAAGATCAAGGCGGAGAAGGGTTGGACATTTATGGGATTTCAAGGCATGGAGATTACTATGAGCAATCTCCAAGCCCTACAACATTTATGGAAGAGAAACACATGATTTAATTATTCCCGACTCCTTAACCAAATGGTCTTGGTTTTTTAGACTATTGTTAAAACTTGTTCATTTTAGAAAATATTTTGGTTCATGGATAAAAAGTCTTCAAACACCATGAATCTTTTTATCATTGGCATTTATGTCATTTTAGGGCATGAAGAAGGGTGGACCAACCGTGGAATGGCTATATCATGCAAAATTTAGGTCGATTCCTTAGACAAATTACCAAAGGAGACACCACAGAAAAAACGTTAGTATGTTGTGAACCAGCAACCATATAGCACTTAAAAAGTATATTCTCCCCCCTTTGATTGGACAATCGGCAATGATCATGTTGAATTCCATGCCCAGAGACATAGGTACACAGAAAATCATAGTTGGCATGCACCTTGCCTACGGATGCATGGGTGAAAATTTTTCTATTTCTGATTGAAAACAAGATCTTCGGCGTATCTAATATTTAATAATGGGAACATGATGGATGCTGATCATCCAAACGAGTAGTGTAAAGTGGACTTTTTTACCACCATAGGAGGGAATTTTCCCCCATGGAGGCAGATGTTCGGTGTCCTTACTACACATGGGTGTACGCACATGAGCGCACGCACATTTATATGTGCACGTGTCTGTAGACACACACACACATGCACGTAATGCATGAGTTTTTAACTTTAAAATTATATAATTTAATGTAATAATTCCTTGAATTAGAGTTAAGTGTATTCTATAGATCGTGACAGATATTAAAAATATGTTTGACATAAGAATCACAGTAATAACGGCTAAAGTTGTACAAATGAATTGTTTGACTTTTAGCGAGCTGAATCGCTCAAAGAAGGAACTCCATTCTCATACAGTTTTGTGGATAGACCGTGTATCTACAAGGTCTCCCCACAAAATTAGGAAATGAAAGTAGCAGCTATCTATTTGACTAGTGGTTATATTTGTCCTTCATATCCAAGCTGGTTCAGTAAGGGTGTGAAGTTCCCAAATTAGTTTCCCTATCTTTTCCTAATCTAAGCGCTTTAGGATCCAGCAATGAGTTTCTCTGTTACAGTGGGTGCACAAAATTCCAATCTAGTTCTTCATTTCTTTTTCATATAAAATTTTAGCTAACTCATGCAACTGGTCAATTTTGGCCCTTTGCACAGTATATGCCTCAGAGATTTCTTTTTATTTTTTCGAACAAAGTTTGTGTCTCAATCTTTCAATCTTGAACATGGGACCTCCCACAACCTACACCCACCCCCCCCCCCCCCCCCACAAAAAAAAAAGAAAAGAAAAAAAAAAAAACACACACACACACACACACTTTACCTACGAGTCGGACCTCAGTTGTCGTGTTAGGGATTAATATGATGCCATGCAAAGGAACTAATCAATCTCGCCTTTTTGTCTAGACTCTTTCAAAGTCTAGGAAGCTTTTTCTTATACTGCATGAGGAAAAAAGGTAGCTCAACTATCAACCAACTACCCATCAAAGTTCTACAGTAACGTACCCTTCTATTGCTCATAATTGCTTTAGCTGGGGTTTGAGAGAAATTCAAGAAATTGATTATGAATAAAAACTCGACCCATTTTTTTGGATCTGTCACCTAAGTTTTGCACCATAGAAGACCCACCTTTATAGGAAAGGATGAGATGGTGAAGATGTAAACTTTGATGTCTACTGTGACTTCTTTTGGAACTTCGCTTAGATTCTCTCTCTCTCTCTCTCTCTCTCTCTCTCTCTCTCTCTCACACACACACACACACACACACAGAGAGAGAGGGAAAGATTAGGTATCAAATCCAAAAGGAAAGTTTCCTCATACATGACCTCTAAAACTCAAGTCTTCAAACCCTACAAGGTTCATCATAATCTTCATGGCCTAAAACATAAATGCATAAAATATCATGTGACTTATCTATTGATCTAATAGTTGCACTTGCCCCCTTATTAGAAAACCATTACATTCCCATATATGCATGATACTTCATCCACATCTGCTTTAGGGGATAGAAACATTGACAATTGTTGATTATGCATTTAAAGTAGGGAGACTAGGGTTTTAGAGTTGCATAAAAGGAATTTTCACTTATGACACTTGACATCCCGTGTATGTATACAAATACATATATAAATACTAATGATTTTGAGTTCTCTGGCATCCCAAAATTAGCAAATTGTAAGATCTATGGTCTTTCAATCGATCCCCCAAAATTTCATATGTAAGAATTTTGAAGTGCTTAGATCAAGAATCAAGTGTTGGAATTCTCAACTAGTATATCGCAAACCATAGATATTAACATCCTTCTATTTTCGACCATTTATTGTCTTCATTGATGCATATTTAAGAAAACTCAAAATAATTTAATTATGTAGTTTGTAAGTGCATATAAATGATATAGATCAACTTGAATGAAGCAGACTTGCAATTTGAATGTCCTATACTTATTTGATGGGAAGAACTTGCTTCCAAATAGTGTGTGTGCGTGTTTGCGCACGCAAGCGCGCATGTAGGATTGTGCTTTATAGTTCCGTAAGGAACCTACCAAACCACACGGTGTGTCACCCTTATAAATGATCAGCGTCATTCATCTTGATCTACACGTCATGAAATGCATATAGACAAACAATTATGTTATTGAAGACTTCATCTTCCTCGATGTAAATGGAAGAAAACAAAATAATTTAGTTTTGTAGGTATCAAACATGCCTAAATGATCAACTTGAGCGAAGCGGAGTATCCTACTCATTTTGACTGGAAGGATTCTCTTCCAAATCTCTCTCATCTCTGCGCGCGCGCGCACACACAGATACATACATAAATATAAATACATACATAAAAATATATATACACACACATACACACGTACATATATAAGGAGAGAGACTTGGGTCCTTTGGGAAGCTATGGAGATGAATCCTTCTCGTTCAAATGCAATGCTAAGTCATTCAAATTGAACATCCACTCTATTGGAGATAATCTATATTGTTAAGAGTGCTTAAAAACAAATATTCAAGTATTTTGAATATTTTTTATTTATTCATCAAGTAGGTGCAAAATGAACGACCAAAATAGTGAGTTAGTTTAACAGTGTAGAATATTTGAAACCTAACAAAAGTTGGTGTGAAGGTTTTTAAATGTTTAGATCATGATCAAATGATCGGATCGAGAATTTGTAAGTCATATATATAACTAATATGCTACTTTCAACAGTCCATTTTGTGCCTACTTGATGCATGGACAATAAAACTACAAAACACTTTGATTTTTCGTTTTAATTATTTTAAATAATGTCGATCAACTTCAACAGAATGAATCTTTTATTTCAATGTCATAGCATTGAATTTGAGAAGGATTCATGCTCAAATCCTTTCGAGAGTAGCCAAGTCTATATATAGAGAGAGATAGAATTGGGCACATACGGAAGGATTCGCGCTCAAATCCTTCCCACTCAAACTTAATCCCACGACATTCAAATACAAGATCCACTCCGTTGAAGTTGATCTACATTATTTAAAGTAACTAAAAATTAAAAATCAAGTGTTTTGAATTTTTTGCCCATCCATCAACTAGACGCAAAATGGAACGGCCAAAAATAGCATTTTACTTAGATCTATGACTTTAGAAATGAAAATTCTCGATCCGACCATCTGATCATGATCTAAACATTTAAAAAATATCTCATTCCATTTTTTGTTAGGTTTCAAATATTATACACTGTTAAACTAACCAACTCACTATTTCAATCATTCATTTTGCGCCAACTTGATGGATAGGCAAAAACTATTCAAAACACTTGATTTTTAGTTTTTAGTTACTTAAACAATGTAGATCAACTTCAACGGAGTGGATCTTGTATTTGAATGTCGTGAAATTGAGTTTGAGTGAGAAGGATTCGGGCTCGAATCCTTCTCCATGCACCCAAGTCTATATATATATATATATATATATATATATATATATATATATATATATATATATATGAGGGATCTGTACCTCAGCCGCCAGCTGAGAGAGACTTTCTCAGCTGGCGCAACATGACTGAATTTTAACCACAATTTTGAGTACTGGTATCATGGTCGCAGTTTTATATGAGAACTATGATTAAGTCGCGGTGTTTTTATGAGAATTATTATCATGGTCGTAGTGTTTTCTAAGGACTGCGACCTTGGTCGCAGTCTTTTTCTGAGGACTGCTACCATGGTTGCAGTCCTAATTACACTAAAAATATATGAATTTTTTAGGACTGCGACCATATTGAAGTGACAGCTGAGAGAGTCTCTCAGCTGGCGACTAAGGTACATCTCTCTCTCTCCCTATTATATATATATATATAAGGTTACCAGATATGATCCTGGTGGGTGAGAGGTACCACAAGTGAATGGAAGTTCAAGGTACCAAATGTCTCTTGGTGTATATATACATATAATATATAATAAGTAAACATTGACTTCGAACTTTGGCAATACTGCAATACTAACATAGTACATATAGAGTATATCTCCTTTGGAAAGGATATGAAACAATCATTCCCAATTAAACGTGGCGATAGGCAATTCCCTTAGCTTCCCTCAAGATAACCTGAATCATTTAGACAGCCTAGAAGCCAAAAATTAAATGATTTTGAGTTTACTTTTGTCTGTCAAAAGGAGTAAGCTCTTAAGATCAATGTTAAAAAATGTTACAATTAATCCTCACAAAAATTCATGGGGGATTTCAAGCATTTAGTTCAAGATCAAATGTTTCGATTTTTAATTAAAATTAAATGATTTTGAGTTTACTTTTGTCTGTCAAAAGGAGTAAGCTCTTAAGATCAATGTTAAAAAATGTTACAATTAATCCTCACAAAAATTCATGGGGGGATTTCAAGCATTTAGTTCAAGATCAAATGTTTCGATTTTTAATTTTTATATTCCAACCATATATCTCAACAACTTGCTACTTTCGGCCCTTCATTTTGTATTTCTTAATATATATATATATATATATATATATATATATATATATATATATATATATATATATATATATATATATATATATATAGGCAAGAAAACTCAAAATGGTATAATGTTTTAGATTTTAAGCGTGTCGAAATGATATAGATCAATTTGCACAATAGACAGATGCAATTTAAATGTCCTAAAGTCATTTTGACTAGAAAGAATTTGCTTCCAAATTCTTCCAAAAGGAGCCGACCTTGCATGTCCACATGCATATGTATGAGGTTAATGGATATGAGCAACCTGTCTAGAGAATCTCCCACACTCACTGCATAAAAATCCATAGTAGACCAGTCAAATGGATGATACACATTGTTCACTGTGATATCCATATACATTACCTACAGTATTTCTTGATGAAAATCAAGTGGTTTGAAAATTGTATCAAATGGCTGTAGAATGATTGGTACCAACTTATCACAAATAGACCTACCTGATCCATGGATAAACTATATCATATGATCTCTCAACTACATATGGGTAAGTTATATCATATGATCTCTCAACTACACATCTTTCAAAGGCGTAGTAATCATAAAAGACTGAGGATCATAAATTGGGACAGTCCACAACATATTCTGAAATAGTTGGTGTTTGAAATTTTCTAGATTGGACGCTTATATCCTTATATATCCACAACATATACATACATATAAACACGCACGCAAACACATATACAGAGAGAGATTGACTATTTCAAAAAGGATGTGGTGCAAAATCCTTCCCCATTGAATTCACATATGACTCACGAGGTTGATGACTTCCTTCTACAAGATGGGTATTTGTTCCGTTCTCATAAGTTATATATCCATCGCACCTCCTTGAGAGATTTCTTAGTTAGAAAATTACACGTTGGGGGGGCTTGCTGGACATTTTTGGGCGGAACAAGACAACTGAAGCTGTGAAACATCGTTTCTATTGGCCAAGTTTAAAGAACAATGTTGCTAGGCTTGTTAGTCAATATCGCACATGTCAACTAGCCAAGCAACGTAAGCAAAACACGAGCCTCTATACTCCATTTACAGTTTCAAATTGCCGTTGGCAAGATGTCAGTATGAATATTGTGCTTGGTCTCTCAAAGACTGCACAAAAGCACGATTCCATACTTGTTGTTTAGACTATTTTTCAATTTCTAAAACTTCTGATACCTTTCGGATTACTACGAGCTATTTTGTGCATGGGGTATCAAACTTTTAAAAAACCTTGTGGCATAAAATGAAAACTAAGCTTCAATTTTCTACTGCTTTTCACGCATAAACTGATCGGTAAATTGAAGTAGTCAATAGAAGTCTGAGTAATCTCTTACAGTGTTTAGTGGGTGAGAATATAAAGACATGAGATCTTGTATTACCCACTGCTGAGTATACTTACAATAGTGAACCATAAGAATGAGTCCATTTGAGGTAGTGCATGGGTATCAATCTAGACAACTCGTATATTTAATTCCAATGGCACCTCATCATATTAGGACGTCTAAGTCAGCTGCATCATTTGCTTTGCATATTCATGACTTACATAAAGAGTTCAACACTCAAATTCAGAAAAGCAATTTAAACTATAAAGCTTATGCAGATTTGCACAAGAAGACACAAAAATTTCATGTAGGAGACTACGTGATGGTTCGGATTGTCCGGAACGGCATCCTCCCGGTACCATAAAGAAATTGCATACACGTAGTGTAGGATCTTTCAAAATTTTGAGAAAAATTAATTTTAATGCATATGTAGTAGATCTTCCACCTGATTTCAGTATTAGTCCCTCCTTTAATATTGAAGATATGGTTGCCTATAAAGGTTCAAATTTTTCTCTTGATAATCTTTTATTGGATGAACCTTTCCATGAGCCCATTTCTGATAGACCCTCAACTCACTCATATGACAGACCAAATTGATGAAATTATTGATGATGAGATTGTCTCTACTAGAGACGGCGGTTACCACAAGTTTTTTTAGTTCTTTGAAAATGACTACCTGATTCTGAGAACACCTGAATTAATCGGGAGGAGCTTCAACGGTTGGATGACTTGGATCTTGATCGTCTGGAGCATAATGAGAGCCGAGGAGACCTGCACTCGACAGGGTTGAGTTTTTCTCAACTCCGGGGAATGATAGAGACATCACTCCAGGATTGCGGTTCTACACCAAGAGACGTCGCCGCACCCTGTCATGATTTGATTAGAGCATGCGGACTCGAGCCTAGTTGGATTAGTTATCTTAGTTTTCTATTTTTGTTCTGTATTTTATTTTGCATATTTTAGTTTTCGTTTAATCCATTGTGATGCACGGTTCAAAGATTCGGCCGAGTCGGAGACGGGTCAGCCGAGTCGGAGACGTCTCGGCCCGCTCCGAGACGAGTCCGAGTCACGAGTCGGTCGACTCAACTCAGAGCAGACCGACTCGGCTGAGAATCGGAGTTGACTCGGTATTATGATGATGATTTTGTGTCTCGTCGTAATTCAATATGAAAATAACTACATTAGCATGTATTTATAAATGTAATTTGTGCAATTTACTATATTATGCATGTATTTTGATATGCTTATACCGACGACGCGTGTATTTATGCTTTCGCTTTATGTTTAGTGTGCTAAGTGATATATTTTAGACATGTAATATATGAATGTGGATGTCTACATTTTTTTAAGATTTGTCGTGATTTTTTCAGAATTTTTTGAGCTTTCTATGTAGCGTATCGCCCGATACCGATCTGAGTCGCCGAGACCGATCCGTCTCAGTGCCCGCCGAGTCGGCGGCCGAGACCGCGACTGTGAACCATGTTGTGATGGAACTTCTCCGTTGATGTAGGCCTATTTAAGGCCAAGATTGCTTATTTTTTCAGTTTTGGATGAATTATAATTTGCTTTGAAAGCTTTGTAGCTAGTGTGCTTGTGTGAGAAACCCTAGGGAGAGATTCCCAAATTTGTGTTTGTTCTACATGTATCTATATATATAAACGGTGAATTTTCAAAGGAGCAAGAAGAGCTACAAATTGAATTGGAAGATAAGATGATATTGGACTCCCATCCAGACTTACAGTGCCAAATCTAGAACGGGAGGACATTCAGAGAAAGTATAAAGAGAAACAAAAAGAAGAATGAGGAGTAAGGAAGAAGAAAATATAGCAACATCCAATTCAAAGTAGATAATTCTTCCAAGTTTAGGAGGTCTTATTTAGAGTTATTCGTGTGGAATGATTCCCGAAGTTGACAGAAGACAATGTACTCTCACGTTTATTTCTCTCTTTTTAGTGAAATTGAAATTAATGCTCAAATACACATGCACATGTGTATACATACACATGCACGTGTGTATGTAATTTTATATATGAATGTGTACATACTCTAGCTCCCACCTTCTGATTCTATATCTAAAAGCAAAAAGTATGAATCAACCCAAAAAAAAGGAGAAGACATCATTCCACTTTTTGTATCATTGAACGAACAGCCAATGGTACAAAAAGTGACAGGAGAATCTTTCACCTTTCAAGGGAAGAAATGTCCATCTCATACATACATACACATACACAAAAGAATATGCATGGAAGGTGGATTGAAATTTGGCTTTAACAACAAATAATTATAGGAAGCAAGTGCACCATGCAATATAAACAAATTCAAGTTGCACAAACAATATTTCGCAACACATTCGTAGAAAACCTCTCCACAAGAAGCAATCCTAAGCACTAAAAGTTGCACTTCCAAAACAATTTCAGTTATAGTCAAATCCATCAGTTAACTGTCAGTGTTATATAGTTGTCATTCATAAATTTCATGATTTATCTTACCCACAGTTCCACTTAAACTCTCCTTCACAATATACCCCAAAAGCTTCAAGAATTACAGATAACAGGGCACAAAGTGTCTTTATTATCATCTGCACAGAAAAAGAGCACTATGTTAAAATTGAAGTGACTAATGAAATATCAATTGCTAAGAGAAGTTAATCACCAACAAAGGTCTGACATACATATTGAACAATCCCAAACTTGATAACCAGGTAAAACCATTCCCCAATTTCCATGGTTTTAGAAAATATTTCATTGGAAAAGGATGCTTTACAACACCCTTTTCAGAAGCCTCTGGCAGTAGAGGTGCCCTAGAACTTGAACCACCCTCCCTCTTCATAAACTCAATTGTTCTATCTTCTCCACCTAAAAATGAGTAAAAGACTATATCAGAAATCATCAAAAAGACCAGAAGCAGTGGGTGAAAGAAAAGTTTAAGCAATTATTATCCAGTACGAACTCGCAAGACAAAAACCAGCAAACACTGCATGCAGCAAATCTACTTGAGCATTGCAACTTACTTAAATGTCTTACTTCAATATAAAACATTGACATAAATATATGAGTTCATATGTTCAATAGTAAATTAATGGTTATAAGGTTCAAAAGGCAAAAATAGATCATATTACAGAAAAGGGGAAAATGCAGTAACCAAACAGTAAAAACATGAACAACACAAAATTTCATAGCTAGCATGCTGAGGTGAGAAAATGTGGAAAAGCTCCACTGTTAAGTGTGCTTAGGAGAAAGTAGAATGATACCATCTGCGTAACTGGATATTTCAACAAAGCAGACATACCCGTACAGATACTTATGTGATACTTGGACACTCTAATTCTTGATGGATACATGTCACATTTTGATATATCTGAAATTTTACAATGTATCCTAAACGTATCAAAGGCATATCATCGACATGTCTGAATATTGGAAGTTAAAATCAATCTAATGTTTGTGATAGGTTTACAGTTCTATTATTTGTTGATGCATTGCATTTATGTAATTTGATTAAGAGATTCTTAATAAGAAAAATATGATTGTTCATGTATTATTGATTTATACAACTCTAAAAATGTTAAGAATGTATAAGATAATGTTGTTCTTTTTAACCCCTCACAAATTAATGTTGTAGATAAAAAAAATATTAATGTATACACAAGTATAATTTTAGTATGGCCAACACACAATGTATCCTCATACATGTATTATATTTGTATTTGTATTTGAATCTTGTACTTGTATTGAGGCACCGTGCGCTGTGTGTATACATGCATACATATATACATACATATAGAGATAGAGTTGTGCCATTCTGTAATACCCTGTTCCCAGAATACGTACTTAGTTGCGTATTCAGATTTTCGATCGTATTTTTTCGATTTACTTCCTGTAATTATTCTGTATTATGAATTCCTTATGTGGTTGTTTTGTCTTGGATTTGGATTTGTGGTCTTGGAGTCAGCCCTAGTCTGAACCGAAGGCCCGATCCTAGTGTATTACTCGATTTGGTCTTTCCGGTATCCTGATTTGACCGATTTCTGTTTCAAATATCATTTTCCAATATTATATATTTTCTATGATTTTCTGGAATTTTCTTGAATTAAAATAAAAAATCTTCAAAACCGGTGTCGGCCAGTGCCGCTGACCGATTCCTGGATTTTTAATTCTCAAACCACTTGGAATTTCTAGAAGGTCCTTTAGGCATTATTTCTTAGAATCATATTTTCTACCTACATTCTTTTTCTGAGGATTTTATGATTTTATGAAAATTCCATCGGAGTCGGTAGATAACTGATTCCGGGATTTTTAGTTTTAAAACTATAAAGTATTTCTTAAAACGGATTTCACTATAATTCTTAGTTTAATATTCTTGATTTTTGGTAATTATTTCGGGTCGTTCCGAGATACTTGAATTTCGGACGATTCCGGTGTTTTCCCGAAAGATTTCCGCATCCGCAACTGAATCCCGGGAATCCGCCACTTCCATTATTTTCATCTTCTTTCCCAAGAAAACATCTTCTCATTATAATTTATTTTCCTTTTTCCTTTTCCTTTATTTCTTTCCTTCCTCCACAAACCAAAGCCTTTTCCTATTTTCCAAAATTCCAAATTCCATTTTTCTTCCACCAACTTCCTCATTAAATGCCCTCTTTTTCTCTCTCTTCCTTGGCCGGCCAAGTGGCCAAGAGAAGGACACTCATCCCCTCCTCCACTTTGCAAAAACCCCCCTCTCTTCTACTTTAATTGCATCACCTTCACAAAACCAAAAACCTATAAATACTTTTCCTTTTCATTTCTAATCCTTTTTCACTTCATTCTTCACTTCACCTTTCTCTTTCTTCTCTTCACCAAGAGCCAAACCCTAGCCACCTCCATCTCCTTCATCTCCACCACCACACCTACTCCAACTTCTCTCCTTCATCTTCTTCCTCCTTCATCTCCATGGGAAGCCACCACAAGGTCATCAACTCCAACAACTTCATCAACTCCAACATCTCCACTCTCTTTTCCATCATCAACCACTCCTTTTGGTAAGTAATTTTCATCACCAAGGCTTGATTAATTCTTAGTATACTTAAGTTTATCTATCATGTTCAATTGTGTCTTCAAATCCATGATTATTTAGCCATCAAACAAAACCCTAGAAAATCTGTTCTGTTTGCTGTTTCCAGTCGATTAGTCGATTAGACCTATAGATTAGTCGACTAGAAAACCCTAGCTGAAACGTAACCTTTCTGGAGCACAGTTTTAGTCGACTTAGGTTATTTATTAGTCGACTAGAAACCTCTATTAGTCGACTACTCCCTTGACCCTAGTCGACTAACTTTTCCTGAATCAGAAACCCAACTCTCTGTTACTCAGTATTAGTCGACTTAACGTGTCTGTTAGTCGACTTGAGATCACTGTTAGTCGACTACTCTTTCCATCCTAGTCGACTAACTTTTCCTGAAACAGAATTCCAACTCTCTGGAACCCAGTTTTAGTCGACTATACCAGACTGTTAGTCGACTAACCCCTTTATTAGTCGACTACTCTTTCCACCTAGTCGACTAACTTTGGCTGTCTGTTATAGTTGATTTCTTTCTTGAATATGAACCTTACCCTCTAGGCTTATATCATATCTTAGTATTACTTGACTTGTCACTTGACGAACATCATCTTATCTTCTCTCCTTCTCTCCCCTCCTCTCTCTACCTATTTATATCACAGGTTATGGCGCATCCCGAGCTTCCGTGGATTTGGATCTTTCGGCATATTGGTGATTTAGGCGAGTAGTCTCGCCTCTATTTAAGTTTTCCGTTTCATCGGTCGATAAGTATTTCGCTTCTTATTTCCCTATTCATGTATTGCACTACAATTGCTTATATTATGGTAGCTTCATCTTGTACTTGTGCCATGCTATTGATATGCATACTTCTTTATCATATACCATGCGTGGCCGACCCTTCGTGGTCGTTGGACTTTGAGTTACTTCCATGTTACCATTTGCCATTACTTCAGACTTGTTAGTTGTATGCTTCCTTTTAACACATGTATATCACCTGACCATCTAGTGTATTATCACCTGACCACATGCCATGCTACTATTTGGCAAGACCCTTTTAGTTATGCCATGACTTACCCGACTATTTTCAATCCTTTGATATGCTTGGTTGTTTACTAATTATCACCACCCTGTCATGCTATCACTTGACACCCAGCATGATATACTTGACTTGTGATTATCACCTTTACGGGAACCTTACTTTATTATCCTGTATCATGATCAGTGACTTGTATTCCTGCTTTATATGCAGTGACCTGACTATATAGTACTTATGTGCTCCTGATTCCTGATCATATCCATCTCCTGTTTTTCCCGTAAAGTGATAATTAAACTATTGAATCCTAAAAAAGTACCAACTTGTATTGGGTCGGGGGAAACATGCGGATATCAATATGTGTTCGTGTTTACAGTGGCTTTTAGGAATGTTGTGCAACTACATGTTCCGGTCTGACCTGTGGGCCTCCAGGGGACCGAGGGGAGAGCTGGCTCCCTCATTACTGGTACCATCATGATAAGGGCATACATAAGTCCCTCCTGTTAGCCTTGCGGCTGGTTTCCGTTACCATGCAACGGAACAATCCTGGGCCGTGGTCCCGGGTATGTACGGGATCCACTGTAAACATAGTTCGTTGATACCCCCGCTGGTTTCCAATAACAACCTTGTTTTACTCGGATATGGATCTATGTGCGTTGGGACGCTAGTTCACATAGCTAGATATCAGGGTAAGACGAGTAATAATAAAGTGTTATAATAATCGGCTCTTTAAGTTGTAAGTAGAGGTATGTGGAATGGGACGCATACTAAAGCCTGCAACTTAAACGGCTATGAATCTGTGATGTGCCTTACCATATTTGTTGTATTGGTTTTATTCGGATTTCCTGTTTTATGATTATTATGCCATACCTGTTCATGCCTGCCCTAACCTATCTGCCTCCTGAGTATTTCCTACTTGATATCATTTCTTATATACTTCATTTGTGTTCTAACCCTCCTGTCTTCTGTACTTGACACCTGTGCTCCTCCTGACTCGCCACCTGGCATCCATATTCCTACTCGCCTGGGGAGTTTCACTGACTCCCCTGGATTCTCATGTCCAGGTTATGGAGCCCGGAGCGTGTGGATTCTCCCCGTTACTGCTCAGAGTGGCGCAGCGGTAGCGTGGATCTCCAGCCGACCGTCCAGGGCCACATCCTTCCAGGCCCCCTGTATGCCTCTCGAGTTTCCTCTTAGCAAACTCGTGAGTGCCCTTTTTCTATTCATACTTGTACATTTCCTTGTATACTTGTATGTGAGCGCCCTTTTATGCTGTTCATATATGTATATCTCTTGTACTCTCGCATTTGCGCATATCTGTGATGTATTATTATTGTAATATTCATCACCTCTGGTGATAACTCTGTGATCGTGTATATATATGTGTTGGAATGTATAATGCACCATTTGCTTCCGTACTCTGATTCTTGTCTGTACTGATGCTTAGCGTATATACGGGAGGGTAGTTCTGACCTACGTATATACGTCGCAGTGACGTCCCCGTATCAGCCGGGATCGGGGCGTTACACATTCCGAAAGGATTTGAGGTCAAATCCTTCCCAGTCAATATAACCCTACGACATCCGAATGCAAGATCCACTCTATTAAAGTTGATCTACATTATTTCAAGTAACTAAAAATTAAAAATCATGTATTTTGAATACTTTTTGCCCATCCATCAAGTAGGAACAAAATGGACAGTCAAAATAGTGAGTTGGTTAGTTTAACGGTGTAGAATATTTGAAATCTAACAAAAATTGGTGTGAGGTTTTTTAAATGTTTAGATCATGATGAAACGGTCAGATCTAGAATTTGTATGTCTAAAGATGTAGATCTAAGCAATATGCTATTTTCGGCCGTCCATTTTGTGCCTACTTGATGGATGAGCAAAAAGTATTCAAAATACATGATTTTTTATTTTTAGTTACTTGAAATAATGTAGATCAATTTTAACAGAATAAATCTTGCATTCAGATGTTGTAGGGTTGAATTTCAGTGGGAAGGATTCAGCCTCGAATCCTTCCAGAATGACCCAAGTCTATCTCCGTACATATATACATACATATATATATATATATATATATATATATATACACACACACACACACACATATATATATATATATACACACACATATATATATGCACATAATTTTGTTGTACTCACATTGTTAACATGTCCTACTTTTGAAACCTAATCTTATCACGGTGTCCATATTGTATCATAACCATGTCCTATACATTATTGGTGGCTCTCTGAGAAATCATTGAGGTGCTACAAATGGTGTCAGAACTGACACCAATTGAAAGTTAAGAAGCATAGACACGAACTCAAACACGCGACACGGCAATTCCTTAACTACGGGTTACGCAGCAAATGACACTAGAATATATAAAGAACATATAGAAATGATGAGAGGAAGCGCATAACAGTAACATGTCTGTATATCCAAAAGTCCAGACATCTAATAATACAACTCTGGATGACAACAAATATGATAAAAGTTTAACTTGTCATACATTTTTATAACTTCGCAAAAGGAATAGGCTTTGGTTTAACACTTGCTGTAGAGAAGCTTAGGGTATTACACTTAGATATATCTAAACTTACCAAAGATCCATACAATCAATATTTTGACACACTTTTCCACTATACTCTTTGATATATACAAGGAGCTAAATATCTCAGACATGTAACAGAAACATAGAACTGTACGAAAACTGTAAGATACGTGTCAAAGAAGTGTTCAGCATGTATCCTAAAATAACACATAGTATATAATTAACATGTTCATAAAGTGTTTGAGAAGTCCGAGAAGTGTCTGTGGCCGACACCGGTGTTGGAGTGTCCAACACAAGCACAGCTTCATTTTAGAAGTGTATGTGCCACATAGATTGAAAGTGTATGGAATTACGTGTTATGTGAAGTAAACTGTCACGCTACACATGAATGTGATGTGATCCCATATAAATATGATCTAAAAGGGCATATAATATATCCAATGACTCAAGAAAAAATAGTAGCAATTTCTGAAAATTTGCGAAAAAGCTCTATAGTTAACCTGAAACATGCTGGGGCAAGAGTAACACCATGATGGTCCCTCTAGCAAGTTCTCGCCAGAGTTGTTGTTTGAGTTGTTACAGAAAAATGAACTTAATAATCATCTGATTGAAATTGTTGAATATGACCTAGTAACAATTATCAAATAATAAAATATTCAAACATAGATAGGCCTTAACACTACACTCAGATTCATCATGGGTTCAAGAATGCAGCCTCTTCGAGAATGATCCAAAAAAAACATAGCTTTAGCAATTTTCATCCTCTTAGCTCCAAGTAGAAATGCATTCCCTGAATCCTGACATAAGGTCAAGCCTTCGCATTTAAAGGATAATTAGGCTTTGTTTGAGTAAATGTCTTGAGAACTTTATGGTTTTCTCGTTCAGACTTAATTTGGTAATAAACATATAGGTCTTAGGAAACTATGATGAGCATACAGTTTCCATCATTTTCCTGTCCTCTTTTATCTTTTCAACTCCGTTGTCCCTCTAACTACTCTCTGTAAATTCATGGCATGGAATCAGAATAACTTGAACATACACCTCCTCATACTCCTTTGATCCTTAGCCCTGCTCAACAAAAATACTAGCCTAACAGAAAAAGGTTCATTCGATTTTACCACTATTTCCTTGCACGAGCTGCCCACAGATCTCCAAGCATTTCTTTTTTTAATTTGCAAGTGACTGTGCAATGTTATACAGTACTAATCTGGCAATTTCATTTTATGTGCAAGTGACAGTGCAATGTTGCACTATTTCGTTGCAATAGCTACCCACAGATCTTCTAAGTTTGTCAATCATTTGACCCAAGAAGATCTGCTTTTTTCAGTGTTTGATGCTTTCACAAGGTGCTCAAAGGGTTATTAGGGGGCTTGGAACAACTTGGGTTCCATAAAAACCTCAGTATACGATTTGAGCAAGGGTGCCTGAACAGGCCACAGGATTCTATCTAGAACATATCTCCTCTATGGAAAACTGAAAAAGGTCTACAGCAAGGTCTACAATGGTGAGACCCGAAAAGAAAAAGGCTTTTGGATAAGCAATAATTATATCTCAGATCCAACCAAAGTAATATCAAAATACAGAAAGCAACAGCTTCAGATGATAGATTAGATGTTGGCAATGTCATATCGTGTAATAGAGCACACGTAGTGGATGCGACATAGAGAAAATGTAAAAGCATTGAGATAAATCCAACAGGGAAAGATGCAGAAACAACATGAATTCATCCCAAAACAACACTGAATCAATCCATTTGTGCCTTTAGCAGAATACATGCCTCACATGAAATCATATGATGATTCTATCAGCGAGAGAAAAGAGCGCATGCGCGGGCAGTGCCAACATAGGTAAGGAAAGAATCATTGTAGCTCGAAATGATAATGAAAATAAATAAACGACGTGAGAAAATAAATAAAGGACAAAAGAAAAATGGAAAAATTTATCACATGGGAGAGGCATACCTAAGCAGGCTACGAGATATCTTCCAAAACAATACATGGCAAAGGACTCATAGCAATCACGGAGGATACCACAGTCAACACTCACTGAAGGCTTCACCAAAGACACGTACTACAGAGAAAGCATAAATAGAGTACATTATCATACTATAACAACATAAACAACACAAAAGTTCATGACATAGATATATGGGCTTCCATAGTCAACAATGCATTTGAAGAAAGAATAAAATAAAGAAACAAAAGACTATGTAAATTAGTGTAGAGCACAATGGCAATGCTATACCTTTTGTGAATGAAATTTAAGAAAAAGTGCACTTGGTAAAGAATTTAAAAAGGTGAAGAGAAAATATAGTATTTGGTTCAAGTCAAGGAACAACACTTGATAAAGAGAAACTTAACATTATCACTTGTCAACTAATCTTGAAGCGCCAAAATATTCAAGATGGATGTATCTTGACCCAGAAATAAGGCAAGAATGAAGGGGAAAGAGAGAGACCATAATGAAGGGGAAAGAGAAAAACCATAATCAGAGAAGATCAATAAATACATTACAATAAAAAGAAACAATTATATTAGAAAGGTGAAGTGCAGTAAATTAATATGGGTACTAAAAATTCAGATTGGTGATGGAAAACATATTCTACCAGAAAATGATAGTTCAAGATGCTTTGAAAGCTATTCCTGATCATCTGCACCTTGTACAATATCAAGGCTTGATAATTGACAGTTTGCATGTGATCTGCCTGTCTCAGCAACCATGCTTGAAAAATTGAAGAGACACCCAGGATGATTACAAAGTTAGTCATCAATCATTTTCAAAAAGCGATCAGGATAGGCAGATAGGTTACATTCCAGGAAGAAACATCTTAGTTGGTATTTTGTGTGCACAAGTAATGTACTCCCCCCCCCCCCCCACCCCCCCACCCCCAAAAAAAAAAGTACAGAAGATGGGTATATTATGAAATTTGGCACTGAAAAGGCCTATATTAAAATTGCAGTTGAATAAGGATATTAGAATTTGATTTGTTAAGAATTTTGACTAGGAGAAGAACTTGAGATTTCTTAGGAATCATTTTATTTGAGCCTTTAGCTAGAATTTGGTCACAACTTAGACTTTTAGTTGTATTATTATTATTATCATCTTTTTTTTGAATTCAAGTTAACAAGAAATTTCTTTTGATGATGTGGGAGCTGGGTTTTAGTGTGAAATCACTAGCATTACATATTATTAGCTACTCCATATGTTTTTGAGTTGAATACAGACAATAGTAGTCATGGCAGTGCTTGATCATAAAGTCAATGACCTTCTGAGCCATGCTTTTTTAATTGTAAGGCCATATATCAATTGTTCGCATGATTTAACCACCAAAACATTATGTTTTAAACAGCATGTAATTTTGCAAAACTGAAAAGTTTATTTAACAGTCCAGAATATAACTGAAACATGTAATGGTTACCACCCCAAAAAAAGGTAACCAGTACATAACCATTCATATAGTGGTTAAGAGGTGAAGATGTTTTATAACTATTGGGATTAAATGTCCTATAATACTATGTAGTATGTAATTGTAAAGTATCTTTAAACTAAGAGCAACATGCAAAGAAAATGTGTGTAACCAACATGTATCATAGCAATTCCGGCAAGTTGTTTTTTATGAGAGAGACAATGTACAAGCCACCAAGTTTGGTGAGAGGAAGTTATGTATAGACCAAACTTGAAGCATCGCTCCAGGAAAATAAAGCCAAGCTCCAATTGTGAACTCTACAATATAGGTTACAAGTTGACTCTAGTTGCAAAAGAAGCTTTCTTAATGTTACTTGACACTTTGTAGTCAATACTCTGCTTCAACAAAATAGGCAAAGCAGCAAGTGAGGCCTTCATGTAAAATAAGCACTTAAATTTATGTGCTGAATGTGGTGGTTATTAGCATGTGGGTGGCTACAAGATAAAATGGTTTAAGATCCAGCAGCAGAGGCTGCAGTTAGAAAAGAAGATGACCAGGTCTTGCCAGCCGCTGAGATGGAACCACACAAGAGGATACCTTGCTTCTTTGTAGTGAACAAAGGAATCTTATGATCACATTTACATGGTTCAATGATCATTTACAATAGAATATCAAAATCCCTAGTTCCTGAAAAACTTGCACGCAAGAATTCAATAGAACCAACTTTTGGTGTCATTTTGGGGCAAAAGAAAATGGGATGACTGCTCACGCAATGCAATATATGTTCCAGTACAAGGGATCTTCTTGGAAAAGCAAACAGCACAAACATTTAAATACTTCAAGGGAGGAAAGCTATAAAATAACTAAAGAGACAGGTAATAACATGAGTCCAAGAAATGAATAACCCGATATAGATCCTTTCACTATTAAAGATTTAACTTGTTGAAGCCAAACTCGAGCCAAACTCTCCTAGGTCAAAGAGAATTGACACAGTCAAGGAGGAAAGTGGCATAATAGAGAAGAACAATGGTGAAATGGGGTTTGCATAGGTATCAATTTTGGCCATTTGTTGTGTGCTTAAGCTATGTGGTGCAAGGGGTAAAATGAAATGTCAAATTGGATGTAAATTGAGCATGAAATAAGGCCATTTGGTGTACCTTTAGTCATGCAAATGATTTTTGAAGCCAAACTCGAGGAAAGACTCCTTGGCAAAAGAAAATTGATGTAGCAAAGGAGTATTGAATGAAAGAAAAAGAAGAGAGTGAAATAAGGTGCAGTAAAGAGCAACAAATGAGACCTCAATGGGTGCAAGGGTGGGGAGATGGTTGTGGGAGACACCAAAGAGGGTAGCATCCGGATTTTGAAGTGTACCCAAATATAAGTGATCAGAAGGTCGCTTCAAATACTTTCAAATACTGGTATAAAATAAAAGACTCTACAGGGTCACAAGCCTTGCGGGTACTAGAGTCTTTCCATGAGTACAGCCATTTGACGAGAGCTTGAAACTGTTTCATAAGGAATGCCACAGATTGATTAATCGTTATATTATTATCCAACACTCTTAAACAAAATAGGGGTTAAGAAGTCATGTTCTTTTGGGTTCTATAGCAACTTACCTGCGCCTTTATATATATATTGACTCTCCCTTTTTCAGCCCATGCCTTCTTCCCACTCTAAAAGAACTTTTTTGGAAGATACGAATTTTCTTCAAGAATCTCACAATGATAGCAAGAGCTGGATTCTGTAAGTAATAATGCAGAATACCTCCACACTGACTTGACACCTCAATTTCATGCTCAAGTCATCGCAGTCCCACAAATTCCTAAGTCAAGGATCAGCATTAACCTACTCCGTTGACTGTATTGTAAGTATACTTGACATTTATCATATTATTAATACGTAAACTCTAACACCTAACTAATTGAATTAGGCTTCAAATTGATGTTCATGTTAATTTTGAGATTAAACTTAATTTTGTAAGTACTCTCTGATGTAGCTGCATAAGGCTGCATATGTTAAGTTTGGGATAAAGCATCATTATTTGCATCACGAGAAATAATAGGTAGCAAATTGATGTTATTTGTCACTAAAAGTGTGATGACACAGATACACACATACTACAACAAAATTCAAGCATCCCATATACTTGGGAGCAGAAGCAATACCGACTCAATGGCATAGAAAGGGACCATCAAGATTACGCCAATCAGAAACTTTTGCTCCTGCAATTTCATACACAAAACAAATAAAGAGTTTCTCATTAAAAAAAAAAAAAAAAAACAAAGACCCACATCAAGCACAAACCAATGGAATGATGATAGTGATGATGAGCAAACCTCGGGGTTCTTGTAAGCTGAGAGGTGCTGCAACAAGAGGCGCATGCAGAGCGAGAGCGAGATGACCACAAACACACCGGCGATGGCAGTAGCCCACGATGGCGGCGAGTAAGAAGATAAAATTGCATTCAGATACCCCGCGAGAATCTCCATCGCCAGCGCGGTCCTCCTCAGCTCTCATGACTTCAGAACCATTTGAAGCAGTAGAGAGAGAGATCCCTCAGCTCAGATCGAAAAGGTCACAATTTTACGGAATCAAGGGAGGCGATCGGGAGAGGAATTAGGGTTTCGATTTCGATCGAGGGCGGGAGGTCAGTTGGTTGCAGGGCAGTTGGCGATGGTGAGATGCCGAGATTGGTTGGGGGGTTGTTTGTTGTTGAGGATGAGGCGAAATTGGAAGGAAGTCGAGTTCGGAATTCTGGAACCTTTGGGGATATTTCTTTTTTTGGGGAATTAGGCGGAAAGTTCAAAGAGTGCGGATATTGACATCCAGAAAAATCATGAGACGCTCAACGGAAGCGGCTTTTTGCCGGCAAAAAAAAATGATGAAAGCACCACAAAAGCTATTAAAAATTTGCTATTTTTTTTTTTTTTTGACAATTTTATTTTTGATGAAAACTCTAAAATATTCTTTTCTCTTTCCTCTCATCCCCTTCTCGGCCTCCCTCGCTCCCCTTCCCCTGCCCCGCCCTCGGACCTATCATGGGAGAGCAGGGAGGAGAGGGGGAGGGACAGGAGGTCGGCGGGAGGAGGTGGTCGCCGGCGAGGGAGGGGCGGAGGCCAGGGGTTGCCAACGAAGGAGGGAGAGGAAGAGGAGAAGAAGAGGGCATTTTGGTATTTTTAAGAAAAGAGGGTGTCTTCATCAATTTCGAGGTGCCTTTAACACTGGGATGCCTTCATCACTTTTTGGAGTGGAAATATTTGCTCCTGGCGCTCAACAAATCGAGGAACCCACTAATTAAATGAAGGCACTCTAATTTTTTCAAAATTCCCAAATCACCACTCTTCTTCTCCTCACCTTATTATTTGCCGACCCGCCTGCCTTCCCCCTACTATCCTCGCCCGCGTCCCCCTCCCCCTCTCCCCTCCCTACAACTCCTTCCTCCTCTCACTGCCAAATCTGGCGACGAGGAGGAAGAGGAAGGAAGTGGAGGGGGAGGAAGGCCTCTTCCCCCTCCTCCCTTCCCTGCGCCCTCTCCTCTTCTCCTTCCCCCCTCTTCCCTTCATCGCCCGCCCTCTCGCTTCACTCCCCCTCCTGCCCGCCTGTTCGGCCAATAATGGGGGAAAGTGAGGGGAGAGGGGGTGGCAGGCGAGGGGAGAGGGAGAGGGAGAAGGAGAGGGGAGGGGACGGCATGCAGGGTAGACCGTCGATGAACGCAGCTGCTCACCGAGAAGGAGGAGGAGGAAAAAAGGAAGAGGAAATATAGGGCATTTTGGACTTTTCACTGAAGATAAATTTGTCCAAAAAATATTGGTATTAACAATAATTTGGGGTAGGTGCTTTTAATGATTTTTCTGGGTGTCAATATCTGCACTCAAATTCAAAAAAAGAGGATGTGGACCGTCGGATGGAGAGAGAGTTGATGGGTAGTAGGTTTTTTATGAAGAAACATGAAATTCTTATATTTAGGATTTGGGAAACATTGGATGTCATTTTTGTAGTGGTCAGATTTTGACCCTCGTCAAGATCGTGACACGTGTCCCGCCACATCAGGAGCGTCTAAAGCGAACAACGAACTTGACATACCAGCTGGTCCATTGCGGGTCCAAGGAGAAAGCCTCAGGCCTTGCCCCGAGCCCACACTCGACCTGAGGTCTCTCTCTGACATTCGCAACTATGAGGTCCCTCTTTGACATCTGCAACTGTCAGGGCTCTTTCTGACTATATCTATCCAAGATCATTCACCTGGATATTCAACTCCGGCGGAACCATTCCACTGGTCGGAGGCCCCGACCCTTACAGCAAAAGCCCCTCCGCGGAGAGTCCTTCCTCCACGCTGGAATACAACTCAACAACAGCATTCCCCGATTCACGGAGTCAGTTACGCTGTTAGATTATCCCCACATTCTAAATGTTTCAACACTCCTATATCAGTGGGGGGCAATTAAGGATAGTAGCGGATATTAAAAATACACCTAGAGGGAGGGTGAATAGGTGTACTAGCTAATCTAATGCAAATAATGCAGAATTAAAAACTATTTATGCAAACTAAAGCTATTAAGCTAACACACAAAGTATAACACAAAAGTTTAGCCGAATTCTCGGTGAAGGGCTCTGAACTATCTCCTCTAGATTCCTCTAGATTAAGAGTTGAGGTGCCATTATGGCTCTCTTGGTTGAATACAAGTGTGAGTAAACAATCCCAAGCATATATCAATTAAGCACAAGAAAATATCAAGTAAGTAATATGTATGAACAATAAGAGCATGCAAGATATAAAACACAAGTGAGAGAGAGATGAGCAATCGCAAACATCAGAGAATTGTTTCGTGGTTCAAACACCCTTGCTCTACGTCCCCTCCTTCAACACTATGAAGGATTTCCACTAGAATCGATCCCGGAAGGTTACTTGGTGCCGCAACACCTACAACGAGTTCACAGTAGAACTCTTGAACTCACTAGTCCCTCTCTTGTCCCCGCAAGAACAACACACACAAGCACACTAGCTTGCTGAGGTTGCACCTCTACATCGAGCTCCCACAAGAACTCGTTACAACACGAACCCGTAAGTTCGCCTCCTCAATTATAAGATGAACACTTGGTGATCTCTACACTTTGATCACCTAAAAATACTCTCATAACAAAGCTCCTATATGAGAGATATGGCAATGGAAAGAGTAAGTTTGTGTGAAAAAAATAAGATAGAGTTGTGGTGAAAAACTCAAGAAATCTCTTTTGAAAACACTCTTGAAAACTCTCCTTTTGATATGAAAATATTAGCCTTAAAACAAATAGAGAAAAACTCTAAGAGAGATGGGAAAAACTGGCTTTGAAATCCTCTTGAAATCTTGTATAAAATAGCCCAAAACAACCCCCTTATAGAGACTTCAAAAATATAGTCGTTGGGGTCAAATCTGCAGGTCAGATGACCTGTCGGTCGACTAGTTGGTCGACCGATCGATCAGCCAACGGTCATATTTTTGATCGTTGAGGCCTGCCGGTCGACCGCGACCTGGTCATGACCTGTTGGTGGACCGGTCGGTCGACCGCGGCAAGATCTAGTGAGCAAAGCTCTTTGGCCGGTCGACCGCCCGGTCGACCGGCCCTCAAGCCAAAGGTCGTGCATGTATCTATGAACATCGGTCGACCGAGAGGTCGACCGGGGGTCGACCGACTCTGGCTCGGTCGACCGGTCGGTCGATCGCCAGAAGGCCAGGTCAGAAAATTTTGAGATAAAAACTTGATCTATTAAACTCCTATAAAATCTCATAAAATCCCATAAAATCTACAAAAATAAGTTTATTGAAATACTTTGAAGTACAAATATGTGTGATCAAAAATCAACACAAATTACAAACTTTTTTAACCATTTTTGTAATATAGAAATTTTGCCTTAAACAAAAATCCGTATTTTTCAAAAATAATCTTCAATTTGAAAAATGATTTTTTCAAAACTTCTTCAAATATAAAAACAAGATATTTTAAACATTATTGAAGCTTAATGTGTATGGATATGATCCAATACACATATAAGTAAGCTCTAAAATAGGTTTTGATAAATATAAAACTCAAACATATGATATAGAAATACCAAATAAGTTTTTCTAAATATTTGAACCAACAATGTGTATGGATGAAATCCAAAACACATATAAACCATATAAACTTGTTTTGATGAAATCTAATCATGAAACATAAGGATGTACACTTTGAAGCTCAAAATCAAAACGGTATTTTCTAAAATTGAAACTATTTTATGAAAACACATATAAATTTTGTGTGTCTATGTATATGAGCTTGAGCAATTCACAACTAATCTATCCTTTACATTTTATCTAAAACACAGAATCTTAATACTTACAAATATGACACAAGTCTTCTAGAAAATCTTCTTCTCCATCTTGACTTGGTCCAAACCTTAATCCATGAGCTAGACTCCTCTTGAGTACTTGATGTGATCTTGATGCGCGAGCTCTTGAATCAATACGTGCTAGCTTCAAAACTTGACTTCGAGTCTTTTGTTGAAGCTAAACACCGACCAAGATCTTGATCAAATATCTGAAACTATATAAACATAAGATCATTAGTACTATAACTACATGAGTTAATCATCATCAAAACTAGAGCGATGGGCCTTTGGCCAACAGATATATCTGCATGTCAATCCCAACAATCAAGCGTTGTAATCTGAGCAGTTATGAGAAAATCATAACGTGCAAATCATACAGTTATAGAGATCAAGAATATCCGCTCCATCAATTTTAACGCCACGGGGTATTTATGCATCTGGATGTCCTTCAAGAGAGGGGGAATCCAAGAAATTGTAAACACAATAATATTTCGCAGAATTCATTGAAACTTTGGGGTACTATAGTGAATTCACTCCCTCTTCCCCGTGATTTTTCCAGTTTGAATTTTCACATAAAAATCTGTTATATCCGTCTGTTTACTGTGTTAAAATTTTCAACTATCGCCCGTTAATTAAGATACCTTTTCGCTTGTGGTGTGAATCTGACCGTCCGATCTCTTCTCAGAAAATTCCACCACAATTTTGCTAGGTCAATTAGACATAACTAACACCTTAATCATGAGCTTTACTATGAAGCGCATAAATGTATAAATATTTCTTGAAGTTCACAACTCTTAACCAATTTTTGAGTGTTTGGAAAGAATTAACGAGAATTGGCATCTAACTCTCGTCAAGTCTTTTTTACCACAAGTATGGATATAGTGTTAGCCAATAACTACAATTACACCCATCTAATTCCTAAGTTTTGACGTAAAAGTTAGAGTTAGAACTCTAGTTTTTTTTATTAAAGTTGTTAATATCTTCAATAGATATTTATTTTTCTATGTACTATGGTGCAATGTACGTAGTTGAAAAAAATCTTTAGCAACTGAGAGAAAATTTACTTAGTGATTGAGGTTTTTCCTTCACAGGAAATACAGAATTTCAGAATTTAAGAATAGAAGTAAAAGGTACTCAATTTTATCACGATAGCAAGTTGCTATGCGGGTCGTGATCTACAATGAGAGACTTGCGATAGAAGCGTGTTGTAATTTTCTTTTAAGTTCAATAAATTTGGTTAAAAGTCTTCTTTTGTTCTTGTAAAGAAAAAGAAAATGAATCTATAGTTAAGTTTGATTGGAGAAGATGATGATTTTAGAAAATAGAAAATAAAGTTAAATGAAGAAATAGAGAGAGTAAAGAAAGAATTGTTGATATATGTGTGTTCTATACTAAATAATTAAAAGAAAAAAAAAACTTAAAAGTACTTATTTACCTCTTTCAGTTGATAACTTACCTTGAATCTTTGGCAAAGACTTACCTTATCTTAAAGGTGGCAAAACATGGCAAATAAGATCTTCCTCGTTCTCAGACTTAACTATGAATTCAAATGCAAGCAGAAAATAAAATAAAATGACTATCCATCATCATAAGCCATCAAGGGCACTTGTAATGACAAGGCAATGCCAAAGCTATAGGTTTCATTTAGACTATCATCAAAACCAGAAAAAAGAAGAGTAAGAGAAGTAGAAGAACATAAAATGCAATATTCGATTTGAAATAGAGTAACAATGGAAGAAAGGATGAAGCTTACATTGACGTCACTTCTCGATACAACCTTCTTCTCTTTCTAGCATGAAACTTCTCTCTGGTCTCAGTTACATAAATAAAATAAAAAATTACATTAAAAAAATAAAAATCCTAAGTTACAAACTAAAGAACAACCTAGCCTACACTCTCTGCTGAATTCTCCTCTCTGGATTCGGAATATGCAGGTATTTATAGCAAAAACGTAACGGGGGGAAGCGTCTGAAGATTGGGGAGCAAACGCTCCCCCATATCTCAAAAGACTACCGTGGATCCGCGGCCTGGGTGTGGCCAGGTGGCCACACCCGGAGAGTGTAGACTGTTGACCCAGAGGTCCTTCACTCTAGTTTTGATGATGATTAACTCATGTAATTATAGTTAACTAATAATCTAGTGATATTTAGTTTTAGATATTTGATCAAGATATTAGCCGGTGATTAGCTTCAATAAAGGTATCTTGGAGCTTTCACATGTAGATTCAAGAGCTCGAGCGTCAAGATCGTATCTAGTACTTGGTTGGAGTCAAACTCGTTGGATCGCGTTTGGATCGAGTCGACTTGGAGAAGGAGTTCTACAAGAAGACCTCGGTTTGTGTTTAGTATGTTTAGATCATTATAAAGATTAGATAGTGTTGATATATTCAAGTTCACATACACACACAAGTTTTAAGTTTATTGCTTTTGGTTTTTCGATTTAACCGATTTTGGATTTCATGTCAAAAACATAGATATATATCTTTATATGTATATTGGATTCAATCCATATACAATATGTTTCAAAATTGTTTCAATATCATATTTTTGTATTTACATGAGTTTTGGAGAAAAAAGTTTTCCATTTCAAAAATTCAAAGTTTAAAAAATACTGATTTTTATTTTAAGCCAAATTTCAATATCACGAAAATGGTTCAAATTGTTTATAATATGTGTTGAATTTTAGTCACACATATTTGCATTTCAAAGATCTTAAAAGAACTTTTTTTGTGAAATTTATGTAATTTTATGGGATTTAATTGAAGGTAAAATTACCAAGTTTTTAATCCCTATAACAGTTGGACCTGGCCTTCTGTCGGTCGACCGAGGTAGAAGTCGGTCGATCGGTACAGTCGACCGACGTGCACAAACGTGCACGGCAGTAGTGGCTGGTGGGCCAGTCGACCGGGTCGGTCGACTGCCAGAGAGCTCTGCTCTCTGAAAATAGCCCCGGTCGGCCGGGCGGTCGACCGGCAGAGAGCTGCTGCTCTCTATATCCAGTCCCGGTCAACCGGGCGATCGACCGGAGGCACAACGGTCATAAAAATGACCGTTCGTTGGTCGACCGGGCGGTCGACCGGAAGGGCAATTCTGCCCTTTCTAGACTGCTAACGGGCAGAATTTTTGAAGGCTATAAATATGCCTTCTCTTGAGTTGTTTTATACAAGTTTTCAGAGAGCAATTTTTTCCACCTTTGTAAACAGTAAGTTTTTAAAAGAGTTTTGAATTTAAAAGATCTATCTTTATTTGTTTTAAAGGGTTGGAAGATTCAAGGAAAAAGAGAAGTCTTTGGGAACTATTTTTGTTCTTCATTTCTAATTTATCTTAGAAGTTTTCCCAAGTATTTTCTTTATGATTTTGATTTCTAAACTCTTTATTTTCTCACACTTGAGCGATCATATCTATCCTATCTATTAGGATCTTATTTTTGTGAAGAAAATTGATTTGTGGTTTAGTGAGACCACCAAGAGTTGTAAACCTTCTTTTATTTGAGTTCCCTCTTGTGTAGAGGTGAGTGTGGAGGTGTGTTGGTATCTCTCTTGTGTAGAGGTGATTGTGGAGGTTGTGCTGGTATTCCTCTAAGTGTAGAGGTGATTGTGGTTAGAGTGTTGGCTTTGAGCCTTATCCCTCTAGTGAGAGGTGATTATTGTTTTGCTAAGTGCTTATCCCTCTAAGTGTAGAGGTGATTGTTGTTGTGCCTTACCTCTAGTGTAGAGGTTGTTGTTGGTTGAGAGAGGAGTTGTACACTCCAAGTTTGTATTACCCAAATCCTCAGTGGAGGTTCCCTGTGTGGGAAGTCCTGTGTGGGCAATATAGTGAAAATCCTTCTGTGTGAAGGCGGGAATGTAGAGTAGTGGCTCGAACCTCGAAACATATCTTGTTGTTTGCGATTGATCCACTATCTCTAACTCTCGCTCTCTTATATTGTGCCTTGCATTGTTCATATCATTCTTATATACCTGGTATTGTTTGTGTGTCTCACTTGTGTTGAACCAAGAGAGCTTTACATAGCACCTCAACTCTTATTTAGAGGAGATAGTCTAGAGCCCTTCACTGGAAATTCGGCTACACTTTATGGTTACACTAAGTGTGTTGCAATTTATTTTTTATTCCGCATCATTTGTCATTAGATTAGCCTTACATCTATGCACCCCCCTCTAGGTGTACTTTCATTGACGCCTGTTATCCTCCTTTTCCCATTTATCCAATAAGATTTCAGATTGATTTTCTGGTTTTGATGTTTTTTTGTTGATTTTTGGTTAACTAACTGGATCTATAAAAATTCGAGTTTAACCAGTCTTCATTTAGTGTTATCTTTCCTGATATGCACTAATTTTCAGATGGAATTACCTTTATCTCTTTGATTTTGAATTAATCTGAATTTAGATGGGCTTTTGGACTTGTTTTCTCTCCTCTTTCATTTAGTAAAGGCCTTGCACATAATTAGATAAAAAGATAATTAAATAGCATAGTTTATTAAATAATAAATATGGGAATGTGCGATAAATATGCAATATCAGTGACCGATCACACCCTCACACCTATCTTTTGCTCGTCCTCGAGCAAAACAAATAAAAAGTAAAACCGAGCTAACCTAGTATAACTCACTTTCATAGAAATAACGGTTACACTTAGCATGTGCAACAAGCCGTTAAACCTCTAAGTTACCTCTAAAGGACGAGTTTTGTCTCGTGAGGGTTTTTAGTGGATTACGCCCACAAAATCCATAAAGAAAGAGAAATAAAGTGTTAGTATTTTTGAAAAGCATTTTGAAAAAGAGAGAAGATATTTGAAGTATTATTGTAAAAGTTCAAGTAATCTATAAGTTATTGGAAAATCAAAATTTTCATTTCTAAACTAAGTCTCTATTCAAAAGCCTGTTATCAATCAAGGTAAGGAGTCAAACTGTATTTCGCATCCAGTTTATTACTTTACCCTAAGTCATATGCACATTTGTGACAGTAAAATTTTGATTCGGAATTTTTTAACTCTAACTTTCTCATCTGCTCATGTAACGAGCCTTTAGTCGGTGACAGTCAAACCAGACGGTCTTAGGACACCGGGTGAGAAAACACCCCAATGACTTAAGGACTCGCGCAAACAAGGCCACAAAACTAACAGTTTCGATTTATAAGATGGACCGCTTTTAGGTGTGAATATTTATACTTTATAGGGCACAAATACCCAGCTTAATCAGAGATTTTTTGATATAAATTTTTTTCTTTTTTTCCTTTTTATAAGGCATAAGAATTTTTGTTTTTGAATCCTAAGTGTGTAAGTGTATAAAGCATGCATATATCATCAAGGTAAAAATCAAAACTAATTTATTATTTCAAATTTTCTTCCTAACCCTAGAAATCAAACAAATAATCTTATTTTTATCAAGTATAAGAAATCCTAATTATGATTCTCCTATTTCTTAAAGTTAACTTCTTGCAAAAAATAGTTCAATATATTGTTTCTTTTTTCAAAAAGTTTTTTTAAAAGCAAAAAAAAATGTTAATTTTTTTCTAAATAAAAAAGAAAACCTATGTCCCCACACCTATCTCATGCATTGTTCTTAATGTTGAAAAACACCTAGAGGGGGGGTGAATAGGTGTAAGTGCTAATCTAGAAACTAAGTGCGCTAAATGCGGAAGCTAATGCAAATTTTGCAACACACTTAATACAACACACAAGTGTAGCTGAATTCCCCGTGAAGGGCTCTGGACTAACTCCTCTTGATTCCCCTTGAATGGGTTGAGGTGCTATGTGAAGCTCTTGTGGTTAAGTATAAGTGAGGCACACACCAAGCAATCCAAGCATATAATGAATAAGCAATATGAATCAATGCAAGGACAACACAAGCAAATAGATATGATATGGTAATATGAATTATGCTCAACACAAGCAAATATGATATGATGTTATGAATGATGCTTTGTACAATATAAAGAGAGAGAGAGAGAGACAATGGATCAAACGCAAACACAAAGATATGTTTCGAGGTTCGAGCCCCTAGCTCTACATCCCCGCCTACACCACCGTGTAGGATTTCCAATCCACTATCTCCCACCGAGGGAACCTCTACCGAAGAGGATTTGTTGCAACACTAGGAGTACCAAACTCCTCTCTCAAACACCGCCTCACAACCGAGGGGTAGGCCCGTAGCCAAACAACAACCAACACCTCTACCGAAGAGGGTTACAAACACCAACTCCACATCTCACTAGAGGGAGCAAACAACAACCAACTCCACCTCTCACTAGAGGGAGCAAACCACAATCCTCAACCTCTACCGAAGAGGGAGCAACCCAATCAAAGCAAGGGTTTTACAACAAGTGGTTACAAAGACCACAAACTCTCTTTCTTTTCTCTTTTTCCACAAAACAAAAGATCCTAATAGATTAGGATAGATGATAGCTCAAGTGTGGAAAAACTAGAGTTTGGAAAACAAAAACTCAAAGAAAAATACTTGGGAAAACTCTTGTAAAAGATAGAAATGAAGAACCAAAACAAATCTCCCAATTTTCTATTTTCTTTGATTTTTTCAAAAACTCTAAAACAAATAAGATTGATCTTTTGAAGCTCTAAAACCTTTTGAAAACTTGTTTTAAACACCAGAGAATATAGAAATTTTTGCTCTTCAAAATCTTATCAAAACAGCCCAAGAGTTGGGGTATTTATAGCCCCAAAATAAAACTAGCCGTTAGGCTGATGTGGCAGCCTGACAGGCTTGGCGGTCGGCCGCTCGGTCGACCGCCAACGGTCAAAAATGTGACCGTTGGGCAAACCCGGTCGACCGCCCGGTCGACCCAAATAAACAGAGAGCACTGCTCTCAGTTACGGTCGACCGTCCGGGTCGACCGCCCTTGTGTCTGTCAGACGTGCACGGCTCTGTGCACGTCGGTCGACCTCACGGGTCGACCGGCCCTTGGTGCGGTCGACCCATGCGGTCGACCGACCTGGCCTGTCAGTCACAGTTCAGGGCAGAAATACATAAGTTAAAATATTTTAGAAAATCTTTTTAAGTCTTGTAAAAATACCCAAAAATAGTTTTATCATTTTGCATTGATATATAAACATGTGATAAAAAGTTTAGCTCAAATATCAATCAATATGAACTATTTTTGTGTCTTATCATTTTTACCAAAAATTAAAACATGTATTTTTATCAAACTTGGATTTTTCAATACATGAATAGGAAAGTCAAAATTAGTTTGTTTAAAAGTTAAGCATGCATGTATAGAATGAAACAACTATACATATATCAATTAAACTTGTTGTGATCAACTATTCATGAAAACCGAAAACCAAACATAAAACGTGTGTGTTTGTGTGCACTTGAGCATATCAACTATACTAAGCTTTACAAATGGATCTAAACACACTAAACACTAGGATACCTAAGTCTTCTTGACGATCTTCATCTTCAAGTCGACTCGGTCCAAACTCCGTGATCCACGAGCGAAGCTATATGTGATCTTGATGCTTGGGCCCTGGAATCACAATGTGAAAGCTTCCAAACTCCTCTTTTTGAAGCAATCACCAACTAATATCTTGTTATAAGATCTGAGACTAAAAACACAAGAATATTAGTAAACATAACTACATGAGTTAATCATCATCAAAACTAGGGTGGAAGGCCTTTGGGCCAACAATCTCCCCCTTTTTGATGATGACAAAACTCATGGAGTTATATATGCATGGATTAAAGTTAAGCTTCAAAGAAGCTCCCCCTTAACTCATGCATAAACAAATAAACAATAGATATGCAATGAAAGCTCTTAAACATGAATGCATACATAGATATGCATAAACATTAAAAAGGTTATAGATACCAATGAAATGTTTAAAAACAAAAACATGCTCTAGATACCAATTAAAATTAAACTAAATTAAACTTAATATATGCAAAACACAAACATGCATATATAAAACTCATAAACTCAAAATCTTTCTCCCCCTTCTTGTCAATCATCAACAAAGGGGTAAACAATCAAAACAAAACAAAATCATCTCACCCTTTTTAATACAAAGAATCAATAAAGGGTAAAAAGCAAAACTAAATCAATAAATTTTTCTCCCCCTTTTTGTCTAAAACAAAAACAAAACTAATTAGGGGTGACAATCAATTAAGGTACCAATTGAAAATATGTCAATGAATAGCATCTTGATACCAATTGAAAGGAAACAAACAAACAAAAAAATATTGATACCAATTTTAAGAAAAACACTCATCTTGATACCAATTGAAATTAAACATAATAAATTTTGAGTGTCTAAACAAAAATTTTGATACCAATTGTAAATATTTTTCATTTTGAACATATGATACCAAATTTAAATTTTCAATCATAAAGTATGGGAGTACAAATACCAATTGAAAGACAAAATCAAATTTTCTCCCCCTTTATGAAATACCAACTAAAACAATACGTAGGCTTGATACCAATTTAAAAGTAATCAATTGAAACAAAATTGAAGCTCAAGCTTAGCATAAACACAAACATATATATGTATGGAAAATAGATATCAATTGAAATTGATATTCTTTAAAGTGCAAGCATACATACATACAAACATATATGAGTATACAAGAAAGGTCAAAATTGATACCAATTGAAATAACAATAAGATCAAGTGTATATCTCATATAACTACCTCCCAATCATGGTTCAAGTTTTAAATGATTTTCATTTTAAAGCATACATGAACATGATCTCCCATCAAACCTCCCATAGAAGGTAGGGGTTTACAAAAATAGGTTTGAAAATGTAGCATGTTTGAAAATCTCTACCAAAATGAAGTATACGAACTAGTTAAATGGGAAATCTTGTTAACTAGTACGAAATCCTTCAAGCAAGGAATAAACTAAAATTATTTTTCATGAAACATGAAATCCACTTGATAATCAACACTCTAAACCAATTAAGCATTAAATATAACTCATGAAAACAAAAACACATGAGTAATCAATAAAAGTGAGTGTACAAATAAGATGTGAAGATCATAATCATGAAAGATGGACAATAAGCTCAATTAATTTCTTGACACAAGAAAACATGAAAATCATCAAAACTATTTAATCTTCAAGGTATATGTATGTTCTATACAAATTAAGGTATACATACATATCCAAATACAACGAGTCCACAAAGATATATGCATGAAGACACGTGGCTCAAAAGGATGTATATGTATAATAATAATTTGGATAAAATAGACATATACATGAAGTTAAACAAATAAATACGAAATCAAGAAAAACTAAATTTTCACCAAAACAAATTTCATTTCAAGGTATATGTATGAATTGTCAACACAATAAGTATACATACATATTTCTAAACACAATTGAGTCCATATATATATATAGATTTGCATGAAAGGCAAATGACTCAAGGGGTATACATGTATAACTTAAGATTTGGCAAAATGCACATATACATGAAATAAAAACAAATGATCATAAAACAAATCCAAAAATAGGAATACACGTTTGAACTTGAATGAATCATCAAAACTAGACTATACTAGCACATCTAATGGGTTCAAATAAGCATTCAAGCACAAACATATATAGATTTATTTGTGGCCCACTATATGCACAAGTATAAATCCTAGTCTTAATGAAAACTAACATCTAAACATGTAATCAAAGCATGAAGCATAAAACAAGACAAAAATCAACATGATAAACATAAACATGATTATTATGAATATCCACATGTTATTAGATTTATGATGTACATGATAACTAATCAAATACGAGAACACAAAATAATAATCCACATTAAACATGGGTGTCTCAAATACTATACATGTATGTCAAGAATCTAATTATCATGGCATTTTCATACTAATCACTAAACAATGAAACATGCTATAAACAATGAATATTAAAAGTATGAAAACAATAAATAGGAGTTAGGAATCGTTACCAAAACCTAGAAGGCAACTCTCCTTGTCTCCAAAACATGGTGGTCATCTCCACCAAATCTTCCCTTGAAAGTGATGCATCCAATTGATTTCCATGAAGCTCGGAACGCATCCACTCCAAGGTACGGCTACTCTCACGTCATGTGAGAGCTCACACCTACATCAAAAACTCAAGGGGTGATCTTTGGTACCCATAATCTTTTGGGTCTAAGGGGGTTAGTACCTTCTCTAACCCAAACAAAATTCTTTGCTAAATTTACATTATGTATTCTATCATAGCAAAATCTAGCAAGGTGGCCCTTACGTTCACAATGTGTACAAGTGTACACATGAGCATATATAGTGTGATGGTGTCCGTGAGGAGCATGTGTATGCCGTGGAGGGTGTGCATGCATAAAGGATAGAACTTGTTTCTTTCGAACCAAGGTTTCCAACCGTGAGTGGTTCATGGCACATTGGCTCATAGTGGAGCCCAAACAATCCATTTTCTTCTTAATTAAATTTATATCATTTTCAATCAAAGAAGAAGTGGAGCATGCAATGGGTGAAGTGTATGATACTACCCTAGCATGGCAAACATGAGAAACAATATCATTTTTCAAAGATTTATTTTTATTTAAACAAATTTATAATTCTTTTGAAATAAAATCAATTTCTCTTTTTAAAGAATTATTTTCTTTTAAAACAAAATCAACTTTTGAAGACAAGTTTTCATTCTTCTTCAAAAGTGTTTCACAATCATTTTTAGATTTTAAAAAATCATTTTCTTTAAGTGCAAGATCAAGTTGAGATTTTAATGAATCCCTCTCATTAGCAATCTCCTCTTTCTCTTGCAAAACAATATCAAGTCTATCAATCAAATTTTTATTTTCATTATTAATGCCTAGACTTTTCTTTTTCAAAACATTATATTTTTCTATTAGTTTTTCACACACAATAGATAGTTCTTCATTTAAAGCATGGGGATCAATATTATCATCACATGAAGAACTAGCACTATCATTACAATCTAAGTGGGTTTCCGAATGTACCTCAAGGGAGTCATTCCCTTGGACCATATAGCATTGTGAGTCGGATTCTCCACTAGACTCCTCTTCTTATTGGATAGGCGTTTGAAGCTTGGAGGTGGTGGTTGTTGTCAACTTGTTCCACACTGCAAAAGCGGAATCAAGGTTAGAAACACTTATAAGATAATCTTTAGATAATGTGCTTCTAATGGCCTCAAGGGCTTGTGCATTGGCCCCTATATGAATGCGATTTCCAAGATAGCATTTCTTGGTAGCCGCAAGGAAAACATGTAAGCCTAGGGTTTGTAAATAGATGGACATCTTAGTCTTCCAAACAAGAATGTTGGAAGGGTCAAACATAGGTGGGGTCATGAAGTCCATGGGTCCAAACTATATGTGTGCAAACAAGCAAATGCGAACAAGATTAGCAAACAAATGGATCTCACTCCTAGGATGTTAAGCCTAAGTATCAGGAGCGTTGGCTCTGATACCAATTGAAAAACACCTAGAGGGGGGTAAATAGGTGTAAGTGCTAATCTAGAAACTAAGTGCGCTAAATGCGGAAGCTAATGCAAATTTTGCAACACACTTAATACAACACACAAGTGTAGCCGAATTCCCCGTGAAGGGCTCTAGACTAACTCCTCTTGATTCCCCTTGAATGGGTTGAGGTGCTATGTGAAGCTCTTGTGGTTAAGTATAAGTGAGGCACACACACAAGCAATCCAAGCATATAATGAATAAGCAATATGAATCAATGTAAGGACAACACAAGCAAATAGATATGATATGACAATATGAATTATGCTCAACACAAGCAAATATGATATGATGTTATGAACGATGCTTTGCACAATATAGAGAGAGAGCAATGGATCAAACGCAAACACAAAGATATGTTTCGAGGTTCGAGCCCCTAGCTCTACATCCCCGCCTACACCACCGTGTAGGATTTCCAATCCACTATCTCCCACCGAGGAAACCTCTACCGAAGAGGATTTGTTGCAACACTAGGAGTACCAAACTCCTCTCTCAAACACCGCCTCACAACCGAGGGGTAGGTCCGTAGCCAAACAACAACCAACACCTCTACCGAAGAGGGTTACAAACACCAACTCCACCTCTCACTAGAGGGAGCAAACAACAACCAACTCCACCTCTCACTAGAGGGAGCAAACCACAATCCTCAACCTCTACCGAAGAGGGAGCAACCCAATCAAAGCAAGGGTTTTACAACAAGTGGTTACAAAAACCACAAACTCTCTTTCTTTTCTCTTTTTCCACAAAACAAAAGATCCTAATAGATTAGGATAGATGATAGCTCAAGTGTGGAAAAACTAGAGTTTGAAAAACAAAAACTCAAAGAAAAATACTTGGGAAAACTCTTGTAAAAGATAGAAATGAAGAACCAAAACAAATCTCCCAATTTTCTATTTTCTTTGATTTTTCCAAAAACTCTAAAACAAATAAGATTGATCTTTTGAAGCTCTAAAACCTTTTGAAAACTTGTTTTAAACACCAGAGAATATAGAAATTTTTGCTCTTCAAAATCTTATCAAAACAGCCCAAGAGTTGGGGTATTTATAGCCCCAAAACAAAACTAGCCGTTAGGCTGATGTGGCAGCCTGACAGGCTTGGCGATCGGCCGCCCAGTCGACCGCCAACGGTCAAAAATGTGACCGTTGGGCAAACCCGGTCGACCTCCCGGTCGACCCAAATAAACAGAGAGCACTGCTCTCAGTTACGGTCGACCGTCCGGGTCGACCGCCCTTGTGTCTGCCAGACGTGCACGGCTCTGTGCACGTCGGTCGACCTCACGGGTCGACCGGCCCTTGGTGCGGTCGACCGACCTGGCCTGTCAGTCACAGTTTAGGGCAGAAATACATAAGTTAAAATATTTTAGAAAATCTTTTTAAGTCTTGTAAAAATACCCAAAAATAGTTTTATCATTTTGTATTGATATATAAAAATGTGATAAAAAGTTTAGCTCAAATATCAATCAATATGAACTATTTTTGTGTCTTATCATTTTTACCAAAAACCAAAACATGTATTTTTATCAAACTTGGATTTTTCAATACATGAATAGGAAAGTCAAAATAAGTTTGTTTAAAAGTTAAGCATGCATGTATAGAATGAAACAACTATACATATATCAATTAAACTTGTTTTGATCAACTATTCATGAAAACCGAAAACCAAACATAAAACGTGTGTGTTTGTGTGCACTTGAGCATATCAACTATACTAAGCTTTACAAATGGATCTAAACATACTAAATACTAGGATACCTAAGTCTTCTTGACGATCTTCATCTTCAAGTCGACTCGGTCCAAACTCCGTGATCCACGAGCGAAGCTATATGTGATCTTGATGCTTGGGCCCTGGAATCACCATGTGAAAGCTTCCAAACTCCTCTTTTTGAAGCAATCACCAACTAATATCTTGTTATAAGATCTGAGACTAAAAACACAAGAATATTAGTAAACATAACTACATGAGTTAATCATCATCAAAACTAGGGTGGAAGGCCTTTGGGCCAACAAATGTATGAATGAATGCATAAATGCATGAAAAAGAAAAAAGGGAAGAAAAATGTTACCTTAAGGTGGTGGTTCCGGTGGTGGTCAGATTTGCCAATCGTTGCTACCCAATCAAGATAATGTGGTGGTTCACGGAACTTACTTTTATTGACCTCTTTTCTATTTACATATTACAGTTCCCAATATGAATAGGATCATGTAAGATCCTAGCATGAAAATTATCCCCTTCATATGATCAATCTTGAAAAATCATCACTGAGTCATTATGGTCTATACCTATGTCCAACAAAAGAATATAGCTAGGTGGAATGATTAACTTGGGCTCAAGAGTGATTGGTTCCGGAACCATTATTAACTCGAAAAAATCAAATGAAGGTTCGAGAGTGGGTTTTGGTTCAGTAGATGGGTTCAAATCAAAGAAATGAAATTCACATTCTTTTTCCATCAATGGAATATGACTATCCAAAATTGATGATTCAATTTCAAAATCTATAGATACAGGAATAAATGTTGGCTCGAGATGGTCCAATTTGGGTAAGGATACTAGAGTCAACATAGGTTCAAAAATGAAATTGAATCGCAAAGTTGTAGGTTGGGATCACATTCATGTTCAAGTTCAATTTCATTGAAATGAAAACTTACCAATTTGTCAATGGGTTGATATTGATTAAGTTCAAGGTTTTGTGGTAAATTGAATCTTGGTCAAAGTCTTCATGATACCATAATTCTTGATTTTCATCAATATGGGTAGAAGTGTCGGAAATAGTCAAAGATTGGGTAGGGAGAGTTTTCTTATTCCTACGCATGTTTTTCAATCGACTAAGTCTTGCTTCCATCATATTGAAAGGATCGTTTTGGCGTTGAATCATGAATTTCATATTCTTTTCTAAGTCGATATGTTCTTGTTGTGGGACTTGAAAAATGGAGTAAGGATCTTAGATTTGAAATTTTTTTATTAGATTTTGATTCTTTTAGATTTTAAATTCGCCGCTCAAGCTCTTCTAAGGCCTCAATTCTCCCAGTCAATTTATTCTTCTATTGGTTGTTCGAGAAAAGAGTATATGATGCCTGATGTTGGTAAGGTGGTTGGCCATATGACTCGAGGGAGGTATATCCCCACTATAACGCCCCGATCCCACGGATACGGAGACGCTACGATACCGTATATACACTGAGCGGAAATACTCTCACGTATATACGCTAAGTCTCAGTACAGGGATTATGTACAAGATACATAATAAGTCCAGTATAAATAAGTGCAAGAATACCTGCAAAAGGTGATGAGTGATCATAACAGATATGAAAATAGGGATAAATAAGATAACAAAAACAAATCACAACGATACCTATGAATGACATCGATGACGAGTCTCCTATGTGAATCTAATGACATATCTGACAATACGATAACTCGGATCTCCAACCCGGGCAAGTAAGCTCAGGGTCGTCAGAAAGCGACCTAGTGAGTGGTAAAATGAAGGATGCAGTAATATATACTATAGTAATACAAGCATGATAATAATATATAATACATGATTATGGATCTGCGATACCATATAATAAAAATTTAAGAATCAGTAGAAATATAAAAATGTTATATTTTAATACCATCACTACCTAGCATGTTATCATCAGGTCATGTCTACAGTAGTAACTAGTTTTATATAATAAATAATATTGTATAGTGGTGACGTGATAGAAATGAACATGCAGTTGTGCAGTATGCAACATAACCATACTACTGTGTTGTGCATATACAGTAATGATGTCTGCAAGGTATACATAAAGCAGAATATATGCAATGCAGAGTATATGTGTCCCTGAATAGTGTGTTACCACATGGAGTGTAACAAATATAAGAAAGTGTAATAAGGTATACAGGTAACATGATTGTGGATAAAATATCAGGAATAATAACAAATATAAAGGGACATTAATATACATGTATCGAGTATGTCATGTGATTTACATAATAATAACAATCAGTACCGCCTGGTATTTTAGTCAATCTCTTTCAGTGTCTCATACCACTGACAGGTTCATACTGGAACCCGCACTCTGGACGAACTCATCAACACATGGCATACGGGTACCATAATCCGAACGAGAGAGTGACCAAATAATAAGAGTTCCTGACGTAACTCTTGTTTATACCGTTTTATTATGTTACTTGGAAACTCAGTGGTCAAGGAGCTCTTATCGGGTAGGTGTATCCTATGCATACCCGGGATCACGACCTTTAACAGACCCCTGCCTACTGAGACCAGGGCCCTCCGCTAAGATGGGAGCAGGAAACGGGAAACAGGAGCTCATGGAGCTATATACAATAGGTAGGTAGCACTACCATCCCCCGCGGTGGGATAAATATGGATCCAGTACATCCACCCGATAAGATCTAATCAACCGTCAAGTCTCCCCCATCCCCAAGTTATCTTTATTATATTTGAAGTACACAACGTAGAAAGAACAAGTACAGTGCATGGTACATGTAACATGATAATAGAACCTGAGCTCTATTGATAGCATAAAATAGGATAACGGGAAACGAGAAACAATAGATGTAGGATTCCACACATCGCATATCAACAGCTCACGTATCCAGTAACTAGAATATCAATATGAGTACCAGAATACCATCATGTAACGGGAAGAAAGGAATATAAATGTAGCAATAATATAAACCATGATCCATACAACAAGAATACATAGACAATTAATGCATGTAGACCGGTGAGTGTATATAACAGTGGTGTAAAAACATGAAGTAACTGTGCACAGAGTATCAATATAGTGGTATCCAGTATAATAGTGTATCAGTGTATCAGTGGGACATGAATAAGAAATAATAGTATTAAGTGTAATAGTATCTGTGTAACGGTAATACATGTACATGAGATAATAGTGTCCCGTGTGACATGATATCCAAGTCACGGTATTCCGAGTGTATGAACACTAATATTTAGTCTAACAAAGTCTCTGTGTAACAGGTGTACATGAATATGCAATTAGCTGTAATTTCTTGTAAAGTGATTTCACAGTATGTAAACAACAGTGTCAGGTGTAATCCAGGTAAAGGTGGCTATATCATCTACTCGAGTGTCAAATATTTCTAATTATAATAACGATTGCTATATTAATACTGTAGGTACCACCAAATTATTATACATAATTATTTATTTTAATTATCAATTTAATTGCTAATTTACTTGTGAATATTATTAACTTCTGAATCTCGATCACTAAACAATCATCCATATATATCTATATATTTTATAATAAAGCAGGTAATAAAATAAAGTATGATTATGTTTTCTATTATATTTCTAGAACAATCATGTATGTTTTAATTTCAGGAATTTACCAACACTTACATTTTATTAAACAATAAGTATAATGATTTACCGATAAGCAAGATTTACTAAATGAAGAAGTTAACTAATTTCATTAAACACAATAAAATATAATTTATAAAAGAAAAGAACTCACAAACTGGCCGTGAGAAAGTAGCTCTCTTTCTCACGATCGCAACGGTTCCAAGATCATCCAGATCGGACACTAGATACTCCAGATATCGCCCGAACACTAAAAGTAATAGAAATGGGTTAAATATGTAATAATAATATCTCAAAGGTAAAGATTAAAAATTAGCAGGGGTTTTCTGTAGTTTTATCTTTATTTAATTTGGATGCAGGTTTGGGTGGCAAACGGGTTGGGTTTGGCTCCAATACCCAAACCTATAACTTAAGTGTAATGGATATTAGGTCAAATGGGTTTAGATTATTGGGTATGAGTGATTATGGGTTAATGGGTTTGTATCAAGGTTATTGGGTTTAAACCCCATTAGAGAGTGAGAGGGAGAAAGAGAACAGAGAAGGGGGCAGGGGCTGGCGGCGGCTCTGCCCCGCCGGCGGTGATGCCCAGGGAGAGAGAGAGAAAGGAATAGAGAGTTGGGTGGAAAGAGAGAGGGGAGAATAAGAAGAAGAATTGGAAAAAGAAAATAAAAGAAAAGAAGAAGAAGAAGAAGAAGAAAAGAAGAAGTACGAAAAAAAGAAAAAGAAGAAGGAAAGGAGAAAAAGACGGAGGGGAAAGGAGTGGCGCCTGGCCGGGGGCGCGGTGGCTTGGATTCGAACAGTGAGAGAGGGGGAGAGAGACAATAAAGGTAGAGAGAAGAGAAAGGGAAGGAAGAGAGAGAGAGAGAGAGAGAGAGAATTAGAGGGAAGGAAGAAGGAGAAATTGAGAGAGAGAGAGAGAGCTAGAGATTGTAAGGGGAAAGAGAGAGAGAAGGCGGTGGAAGTCAGTGGGGAGGGTTCCAGAGAAATGGAGAAGAAGAAAAGAAGAAGCAAATTTATTTAATATTATTTAATAAATATTTTAATTGGGTCAAAAATTGACTAGTTCCGAACAGTTCCCAAAAATTACATAAAATAGAGAATATTATCTTGAGATATAATATGAAAATGGTTTGAATAAATTCAATCTGGTTTGCAAATTAAAAATCCTGGAAGGTTTCGCCGGTACTGGGTGACACCGGTTTGGCCAGATTTTTGATAAATTCGGAAATATCCCCAAAAATACTCTAACGTAGATAATACGATTCTAAAACACAAGGTGAAAATAGATTCTCAAAATTCTAATCCATTTGTGAAGTAAAAATCGTAGGGCCGATTATCGGTATCGGTCGACACTGACTTCGGAGATTTTCCAAGATAATTCAGAAAAATTTCAGAAAATTCTGAAAAATCTAAAATATTGAAAAAGAATATCTGAAACTGAAATCGGTTCAATCTGACTATCAGGAAAGTAAAATTAACTTTGTACGCCGTATCAAGTATTGATATTGTGATACATACATCAAGGATCGGGGGGTTACGTTTCTCCCCACCTAACAAAAATTTTCGTCCTCGAAATTTCAGTTCAGGTAGGAAAATAATATTTATAGCTTATAGCCTGAATGTTACGGGCCCACGACGCTTCCCCTGCGCCACTCTGATATCGATAGTAAAAGCAGGGTGGAGAATTAGTGTTGTAAACTAAAGATAAGGGATTAGATCCATAGGATGAAGAGAAAAAAAAGAAGAAAATCAGACTATTCTGATTGATAACTGAAATGAGGGAATAGAAAAGCATCGATAAATGAATTTTCAATTAAATGGCATTCTTGTACTTATATCTGGAATCCCTAAATTCAGATACAGAAAGTTCTAATCTGAATCTGATTGTACTGTTGGTATGAGCCTGAGTACAAACCCAGGTGTTTACCCACATCAGGTGTGAACTTAGGCTCTGACATCACTCTATAACGCTCCGATCCCACTGATACGGAGACGCTACGACGACGTATATACGCAGAGCGAAAATACTCTCACGTATATACGCTAAGCCTCAGTACAGGGATTATATGTTAAGATACATAATAAGTCCAGCATAAATAAGTACAAGAATACCTGCAAAAGGGGGTGAGTGATCAAAAAAGATATGAAAATAGGGATAAATAAGATAACAGAAATAAATCACAAAGATACTTATGAATGGTATCGATGACGAATCTCCTATGTGAATCCAATGACATATCTGACACTACGATAACTCGGATCTCTAACCAGGGCACGCAAACTCAGGGTCGTCAAAAAGCGACCTAGTGAGTGGTAAAATGAAGGAGGCAGTAATATGTACTATGGTAATACAAGCACAATAATAATATATATAATACATGGTTATGAATCTGTGATACCATATAATAGGAATTTAAGAATCAATAGAAATATAAAAATGTCATATTTTAATACCATTACTACCTAGCATGTTATCATCAGGTCATGTTTACAGTAGTAACCAATTTTATATAATAAATAATGTTGTATAGTGGTGATGTGATAGAAATGAACATGCAGATGTGTAGTATGCAACATAATCATACTACTGTGTTGTGCATATACAGTAATATGTCTGCAAGGTATACATAAAGTAGAATATATGCAATGCAGAGTATATGTGTCCCTGAGTAGTGTGTTAACACAAGGAGTATAACAAATATAAGAAAGTGTAATAAGGTATACATGTAACATGATTGTGGATAATATATCAGGAATAGGAACAAATACAAAGGGACATTAATATACATGTGTCGAGCATGTCATGTGATTTATAAAATAATAACAATCAATATCGCTTGGTATTTTAATCAATTTCTTCCAGTGTTCTATACCACTGGCAGTTCATACCAGAGCCCGCACTCCGGACGAACCTATACGACATGGCATACGGGTACCATGATTCGAACGAGAGAGTGACTAAATAACAAGCGTTCCCGACGTTACTCTTATTTATACCATTTTATTATGTTACTTGGAAACTCCGTGGTCAAGGAGCTCTTATCGGGTAGGTGTATCCCTTGCATACCTGGTATCACAGCCTTAAACAGAACCCTGACTGCCGAGATCAGGGCCCTCCGCAAAGAGGGGAGCAGGAAAAGGAAAACAGGAGCTTATGGAGCTATGTACAATAGGTAGGTAGCACTACCATCTCCTGCAGTAGGATAAATATGGATCCAGTACATCCACCAGATAAGATCTAATCAACCGTCAAGTCTCCCCCATCCCCAAGTTATCTTTATTACATTTAAAGTACACAACGTAGCAAGAATAAGTACAATGCATGGTACATGTAACATGATAATAGGACCTGAGCTCTGTTGATAACATAAAACAAGATAACGAGAAACGTGAAACAATAGGTGTAGGATTCTACACATCGCATATCAACAACTCACGTATCCAGTAACAGGAATATCAATTTCAATATCAAAATACCATCATGTAACGGGAATACAGGAAATATACATGTAGCAATAATATAAACCATGATCCATGCAACAGGAATACATAGATAATCAATGCATGTAGACCGGTGAGTGTATATAACAGTGGTGTAAAAACATGAAGTAACTGTGTACGGAGTATCCATGTAGTGGTATCTAGTGTAATAGTGTATCAGTGTATCAGTGGGATATAAATAAAAAATAATAGTGTTACGTATAATAATATCTGTGTAACGGTGATACATGTACATGAGATAACAGTGTCCCGTGTGACAGGATATCCAAGTCACGTTGTTCCGAGTGTATGAACATTAATGTTTAGTCTAAAAAAGTCTCTGTGTAACAGGTGTACATGAATATGCAATTAACTGTAATTTCTTGTAAAGTGATTCCACAGTATGTAAACAACAGTGTCCGGTGTAATCCAAGTAACAGTGGCTATATCATCTACTCGAGTGTCAAATATTTCATATTTGGTTTAAACCCCATTAGAGAGAGAGAATAGAGAAGGGGCAGGGCTGCCCCGCCGGCGGTGACGCCCCAGAAAAAAGAGAGAGGAATAGAGAGTTGGGGGGAAAGAGAGAAAGAGGAGAAGAAGAAGAAATGGAAAAAGGAAAAAAAAAAAAAGAAGAAGAAAAACAGGAAAAGAAGAAGAAGAAGAAAAAGAAAAACGAAAGGAGAAAAAGAAGGAGAGGCAAATGAGTGGCGCCCGGTGGGGAGGCGTGGTGGCGCCTGGCCGCTGACCGTCTGTCTGTCTTGGAATTGAGGAGTGAGGGAGGGGGGGAGAGAGAGAGAGAGATTAAGAGGGAAGGGAGAAAACGAAATTGAGAGAGAGAGGTAGAGATTTTAAGGGGAAAAGAGAGAGAGAAGGTGGTGGAAGGCGGTGGGTAAGTCGGTAGGGGAGGGATCCAGAGAAATGGAGAAGAAGAAAAGAAGTAAATTTATTTAATATTATTTAATAAATATTTTCATTGGGTCAATAATTGACTAGTTCCGAACAATTCTCAAAAATTATATAAAATAGAGAATATTATCTTGAGATATAATATGAAAACGGTTTGAATAAATTCAGTTCAGTTTGCAAATTAAAAATCCTGAAAGGTTTCGCCGGTACTTGGCGACACCGGTTTGACCGGATTTTTGATAAATTTAGAAAAATTCTCAAAAATACGCTAACGTAGATAATATGATTTTAATATATAAGGTGAAAGCAGATTCCCAAAATTTTACTCCGTTTGTGAAGTAAAAATCATAGAGCCGATTATCGGTATCGGTCGATACCGACTTCGGAGATTTTCCAAAATAATCCAGAAAAATTTCAAAAAATTCTGAAAAATCTAAAATATTGAAAAATAATATCTGAAACTGAAATCGGTTCAATTTGAGTACCAGAAAGGTCGAATCAAGTTTGTACGTCGTATCGAGTACTGATACTGTTATACATACATTAAGGATCGGAGGGTTACACCCACTGACCCTGTGAAGAGTTGTGATGATTGTTCTGACCTTATTCATAATATTAGAACTAAGTCATATATTGATTCGGATAAGACCAATCCGGCATACTTGGTTTGTTAAAGTTGTGATATGCTGGGTTGGTAATATCCGTGTCAAAAAAGTTCAGGTGAAATAGATCACTATTTACATAGGAATAATTGTGATTATAATCTATATCACCAAGATGTCAAAAAAAATAAAAACAAGCAAATAAACAAATAAACAAAGAAAAATCTAGCCTAAGCTAGGGTAGACCTTAGACTTAGACAACTCCTAACTGGTTAGACTGTCCATGAAAGGTATATTATAGAATCTGACCACAAGTTAATCGGTCAGGTAGGGGCAAGATTAGTGGGAGGTACCGTGCCTAAGCAACGGGCCTAATTATGCCAAACCACTGTTCTTCGAGGTTTCGCCTCTCAATCCCTAATCTTTGAAACCGATTTAACAAGAGTCAAATTCTAACAACTTTCCCCTTAGGTCAGTCTCCTATTTGAATCAGAGATGTCCCTATCGCCAACGTCTACTCAAATTTAAGTTAGGCTTGGGTTAGTGAGTGAGGAGATTGTTTATGGGCTAAGGGAGGGTAATGATTTCCCCACCTTATATTGTTTAAGGATGTGCCCTTAATCGTATTCGTGCAAGTGTACAAATACATAAAAAAGGCAACACTTTAAACAATATACATCATTCAAAATAAGTTTCTTAAACTATATGCTATGCACACGTACCTTGGCTCAATACTCTTCAACAGTGAATAGAAAATGTAACAAAATAGACACGTGCCTAAATGCAAAGTCGAAATCGTTTTTAGCATTTACAATCAACCATTTACTGTTGAGTTAGATAGTATCTGTGGAGTATATTAAATGAGAAACTAAAGCATAAAGAAGCTAGATCATTGATATTCAGTCACCCTGCAAAAAAGGTAGGTAAGCAGTCCTCTTGGGAACATGACTTTTGCCGCATTTACAGTGCATATTGAGATCTTCTAGGCTCTGTGTTCTGGAGCAGAGTGTAGAGACACTTATATGTCCGCTGCAGCTCTCGTTTCCTTGATATTAATCATTGCACACCAAGAATAGAGAAGAAAGTTAACTAATAAAGTAAATAAAAAGATAGTTACTCACCATCCCTCCTCGGCAACGGTGCCAAAATTTGATTGAGGTTTTACCTGCACAGAAAATACAGAATTTCAGAGTTTAAGGTACTTAATTCTACCATGATAGTAAGTGCCTATGCGGGTCTGATTCACAAGGAGGGACTTGCGATGGAAGCGTGTTGTAATTCTCTTTTAGGTTCACTAAAGTTGGTTAAAAATTCTTCTTTTGTTCTTATAAAGAAAAGAAAAATAAATCTATGGTTAAATTAAGAAGAGATGGTAGATTAGAAGATGGTGATTTTGAAAATAGAAAATAAAGTTAAATGAAATAGGGAAAGTAAAGAAAGAATTGTTGATACGTGTGTTTTACACTAAATAATTAAAAGAAAGAAGAAAACCTAAAAGTACTTACCTACCTTTTTCAGTTGATGACTTAACTTGAATCCTTAGGAAAGACTTACCTTGTCTTGAAGGCAAGCAAAGCATGGCAAATTGGATCTTTCCCGTTCTCATACTTAAACTATGAATTCAAATGCAAGCAGAAAATTAAACAGAAACGACTATCCATCACTATAAGCTATCAAGGGCACTTACAATGGCAAGGCAATACCGGTGCTATAGTTTTCATTTAGATTATCATCAAAACCAGAAAGAAAAAGAGTAACAGTAGAAGAAGAATATAAAATGCAACATTAGATTTGAAATAGAGTAACAATGGAAGAACGGATGAAACTTACACCAGCGTCACTTCTCGATACAACTTTCTTCTCTCTCTAACATGGAACTTCTCTCTGGTCTCAGTTACATAAATAAAATGGAAAATTACATTAAAAAGAAAATAAAAATCCTAAGTTACAAACTAAAGAACAACCTATCTTATACTCTCTGCTGAATCCTCATCTCTGGCCTCAGAATATGTAGGTATTTATAGCAAAAACGTAATGAGGGAGAGCGTCTGAAGATAGGGGGAGCAAACGCTCCCCCATATCTCAAAAGATTATCGCGAATCCACAGCAACAGTAGCAGATCCGTGGCTTGGGTGTGGCTAGGTGGCCACACCTGGGGGTGCAAACTCCTGTTATCCTCCTTTTTCTTTTTATCCAATAAGATTTCAAATTGATTTTCTGGTTTTGACGATTCTTCTGTTGATTTCGGTTAACTAACTGGATCCATAAAAAAATCGAGTTTAACCAATCTTCATTTAGTGTTATCTTCCCTAATATGCACAGACCTTCAGATAGATTTGCTTTTATTTATTCGATTTTGATTTAATTTGAATTTAGATGGCTTGTTTTACTCCTCTTCTTTTAGTAAAGGCTCTGCACATAATTAGACAAAAAGATAATTAAATAGAAGAGTTTATTAAATAATAAATATGTAAATGTGACAATATATGCAATATCAGTAACCGGTCACTTAGGAATAACTTCTTTAGCAGGTAAAACTTTCTAAATCATTTGACTATATTCTTCTAGTAATCATTGTAAATTGCAAATCTGTGGTATAAAAATGGGAGTTCTTAAAGGTATTTTAGGGTATGCTTTTATAAAAGTTTAGTCATAAAGAAATGGAGTGTAATGGTTTTACAATAGATATTGTAGTGGTCAAATTTTGACTTTTGTCAAGATCATCACACGTGTTCGGACACTTGGAAGCTCCACTTCTCTGTCAGCAAGTCCAACTCACTTACAAGCCCGACATGGGCCCAAGAAGAAAGCCTTGAGTCTCACTCCGAGCCTACATCCGATCAGACATCACTCAACCAGAGTTGCATAACTCTTTGAAATGCCAGCAATTAATATAAGATCATTTCCTATCAGTACAGAAATCCTTCCCGGAGTCACCCAAGGCTCCAACATGAAGACCCTCCAGAGCTCGCTATTCCCGCGCTACTTACAATTGGATAGCGTGATTCCCGTGATTTACGGATCCGGCTACGCTGTCAGATTATCCCCACGTTCTAAACACTGTAACGTTCATATACCAATGTGGGCAGTTATGAATAGTGGCAATATCTCTGCATGACGATCTTACAATCAAGCGGTGCGATCTGGGCGATTACAAGGAGATCATAATATGCGAATCATACAGTTATGGGGGTCTGAAATGTCCGCACACATGAAGACAACTTAGGTGGGATAAATACATCTCCTTCTCCATCAAGAGGGGGTTTACAACTGATTACCCAAAACTCTAGTGGTTCAGACCTAATTCTAAAAAAATCCTAGAACTTGTAGTCACAGCAGCACTCTGCTAAATTTATTGTAATCTCCAGACATTATAGTGAATTCTCTCTTTCATAATTTTTTTTCCTTTTGTGTTTTCCGTATAAATCCATATTGTCTGCGATTGCTTACATCTGTCTACTCACTTACAACTCGTGATGTGGAGAAATTTTCTGAGAATTTGCCTCCACATTTTGGTGCTTTCATTGAGATCTTGAATCCTCACTCAAGATTTCCCCCGAATCCTTCCTCAAAAAGCCTCACTAAATGAAATGACTCCACCAAGGAAGAGTGCATCCCAGGCGGCTGTCGCCGCCACCTCTTCGAAAGGCAACTCTATCATTATTGGGGACTCGAAGCCTATCAATGCTCATCCACCCCACCTCGAGGTTCACACCATGAACATCGACGAAGACCACTCTTTCTCGGCTGTTGTGCTAGAGGCAGGGACCAACAGGCACAAAACCTATATCCCCGTCGAAGGGCACCTCCTCCAGCTCGCCAGTCTCCAAAGACAATTCAAAGAACAACGCGCGGAGATGATGCATGAACACGAGAGGGCTACTCTGGAGAGAGATGCGACCATTCATGTCCAAAATCAACTCGCCATTCAAATTGAAATAATCCTCTAAAAATCTAAATCCACAAGGAATGAGGGGGCAGAAGGATCTCAGGCTCCCATGTCACCAGCTCTCACCGCGGGGACCACCTACGCTGAGAGCAATCGGAGGCATACAAGATCTGCCCCCCGAGTGATGATAAACACTCCGAGAATTCTGGCCCCCCATAAAGCTCTGAAGGTCCCTCGCATCGAGGACATTGAGGAAATTATTCGGAGGCGGATTAAGGAGGGAAGTCATCAACTCCGGAAGGAGACGGAGCCTTGCGTCCTGAGAGCCTCCACTCACCACTCTTAGTGGAAACCACTTCTCATAGCTTCCCTAAGAAGTTCGTGATGCCAAACTTCGAATACTACTTTGAGGCGATCGATCCCATCCAACACCTCCGGCAGTATCAGGACAAGACGGCGATCTATTCTCATGACTACTTCCTCTTGAATCGTGTGTTACCCTCCAGTCTCAAAGGCGTCGCCTACCATTGATTCTACTCACTCCTGAGGCATTCACTCTAGAGCTTTAAAGAGGTGAAGCAGGCTTTCTACCATCAATACGCTTCCCAATGAGAGCTGAAGAAAAACAACAATCGCCTCCTCATAATCAAGATGAAGCCCAGGGAGAGTCTCAAACACTGTGTCAGTTATTTTTAGAGCCAAATGGCCTCGGTGTATAAATGCAATGATGACGTGGCTACTGCAACATTCATCAGTGGGTTGCAAAGCACCCACTCCTTCTACAAGCACTTAGTAAAGTATGAAGTCACAAAGATGAGGGACATCCTCTTCCGCACCCAAAAGTACATCCAGATAGAGGATGCAACCTAGAGCATAATCAATCACTCATCTCGGGGGAGGATAAGCGGGAGAAGTTAAAGCCGCAATCTGCCTTCCCAAAGAAGATACAGAATCGAGCTTCTGACGCAATCCGCAAAAAACCTTCGCGGAATCCTACTAAGTCCTACGGAGAGGGAGCCAACTTCACTCCGTTCAAAATCTCTATAGACCATGTCTACAAGGCCATCAAAGATAAAGACTGGGTGAGGCACCCGAGGCTACTCCCGCCTAACCCGAAGGGCAAAGCCTATGATGGAATGGGACACTGTACTGTGGATTGCCGCTCTCTTCAGAAACAGCTGCAGGAGTTGGTAAATAGAGGATATCTCAAGGAGTTTATCCTCAACTTTGTGCAGCGCTCGGAGATCAGGGTATAGAAGAAGGCCTTATAAGCCTCGCAGCAAGGGGGTCCGGTCAATCGGACTCTGATCTAGTATCGGGAAGTCAACACCATCTTTAGCGCTTACCTGATAGAAGGCATTACGACCAAGGAGAAGGCCATCTATATTAATGAAGCTCGTATGAGCAGATACCCTATGGTGCTGACAGGTCTGCCTCTAACTCCCAGCAGACCAATCTCATTCTCAGATGCTGACGCAATGACCATGCACTTCACGCACATTGATGCCCTGATCATTACCATGATCATCAACAATTGTCGGGTGTCCAAGGTCCTAGTCGATGGAGGAAGCTCCGTCAACATCATGTACGGAGCAACTGGGACAGGATGGAGGACACCTCAGAGACCACCCGAACAATGATCAACCCTTAAACATGTTGGCCCAAGAGGTTACACTCTCCATTTGTTTAGAGTTTTGATGATAACAAAACACTTAAGAGCTATATTGGTACTAATAAGTTTGTTCAAGATGAATTTCAGGTTAGTACTATTTTTGAAAGCCATTGCAAGACTTTCTAGGTTCATGAAGTAAATAAGGCAAAAGGCACAAGAAGAAATGATCATAGAAGAGAAGGATCTAGCATGGCATTGCATGGCTCAAGACTTCAATTTGGCTCAAGAGACTTCATTAGTTTGGTTTTTAGTTTTATAGTTTTGTTAAAGAATAGTGGATAGATTGAAGCTCAAATACACACACATAAATTCAATACGTTTGGTTTTTGATTGAATCGGTTTTGGATTTCAAGTACATATATCGGGTTTTTGGATTTGAGCCAGTTTTAGTTCTACTAATCTGCTTGACACCCTTTTATAGTTATTATCATAACTTTTTATTCTTATATTCAAATAACATGATTTAAATTGCATTTCAAAGATAACTTTCAGATATAAATTTCTTATTCAATAATTATTTTCATATTCAAATTTTAAAGATGTTAAATATTTGGTTGAACTCTGTTCTTGTTCTAAAAACAGCTTACAGTTTCTGTTTTGACACCTATCAGTTTTTTATTGATAAATTTCTCATCAAAACTGATATTGAGTTGATTTTAGTTGCATTAAAAAGAATACTTAAAGATCTACAAATTATTCCTATATACCTTATTCTGAATTCGAACGTTTGCAGCCTAAAAAATGTGCTCAAAGTTGACCAATCTGCCAGATTGGCAGTAATAGCTAATTTTCTGGAGGCTGATTTTTAACATGTTTTCAAAATGTGTTTAAGTTTAAATAAAACGTGGTTAGCTGTATTAGAGAGTCAATTTCTTTCTCTTATATTCAGGTAAAACTTTTCTATGTTTACTCTTCCTCAATCCTATATAAAGGGGTCATTAGGGTAGAGTTTTTCACAACAAGCATTGGTAAAATATTCAAAGTTTTCAAAGACTTTCAAAAGAGTTTGGTCCTTGGTTTTTGTACTGAAGAATCTCTCATTTCTAAAGTTTTAGCTTCTAAACTCTCTCAAGTTCTTTTTCTTTTTCACTTACAATATTTTCAATTCTAACCATTGTTCTACAGGGTTCTTGTAAGGGAAAGAGGCTTTTGCAAAAGAGAGTTTGTGGTCTTTTGATCACCTAGAAATACTTGTATTCGAGATTGTGGAGTTGGGTACTCCGGTGTGATTGTAACTCTTTGTGAAGTTATAGTGGTTAGAAATCCTTCTGGGGAAGGCGGGGACGTAGAGCTGGGAGCTCGAACCTCGGAAAAATTCTCGGTGTTTGCATTTGGTTTACTTGCTCTTATCTCTTGCATTATATTCTTGCTTCAATTATTTGCTTCAATTACTTGCTACAATTACTTGCTCTATATATACTCATTGCTTTATTCACTTGTTGCATATTCATATTGTCAATCAAATACTCATACAACAAGATTGCATTGCGCACCTCTAACTCTTATCAAGAGGAATCACGAGGAAGGAGTTCAGAGCCCTTCACGGGGTATTCGGCTTCTAGTCTTATTTTGGGTTGATTGTTGCATCATAAATTTTTAATTGTGCATTGATTAGCATTATCACCTATTCACCCCACCTCTAGGTGATTTCAAAACCCAGTCTCCTCTGTATGGGTTTGATAAGAATGAGATGCACTCACCGGGTGTAGGCTGTCTAAAAATAATTAAAGACATGTCATCAGATACGAACCTCTCAACGCGAAGGTCGTGTTTCAATTAAAATGCAAACCTCACATTCAAGAAGAAACGCGAACTTCAGATACGGGTCTGAGGAACCCCACATCTCACTTCAAATGGGAGTTTGAGTAATTCCACATCCTATTTCAAGCACAGGTCTGAGCAACTCTACGCTCCACTTCAAATGTGGGTTTGAGCAACTCTGCGTTCTGACTGAGATGCGAGTTTAAGCACTACATCTATACAAACGCGAGGTCCGTGTCCAGCGCGAAACCCGCGCTTCTGTTATAATTGATTCCCATTACTGGGATAATTAATTCCCCACATAATGTGGGAGTTAATCTCCATTATGGAGAGATTTTAGGAAACAATAATACCCCTATGACTTTCTATAAATAGCCTAAGGAGCTATAGAGATGAGAAGGACTCTTTTTAGCAGAGGAGAGAAAAAGAAACTTTTAAAAGATTGAGAGCTAAGAATTCTCAAGCTAAAAGTTTCTTACTTTCCTCTTGCTTGTTTAAAAGTTCAAAGAGAGAGAGAGAGGAGAAAAAAAGTAACCAATGGACTCTAAATACTTAGTGTGTTAAAATAGAGCTACCTCCCAATTGATCTTTGAGAGCATCCCAAAGAGAAGCTTGTCATTCAGCCGGTAAACGGAGAACAAGAATCACTCTTCATCGCCACACGAAAAATCTAACCTTTAACAAAGGGGAGAACCAGTTATTCTCCCTTATAATCGAAATCATTTTGTTTTAATTTTTCATCCACTCAAAGAAATTTTACTTTGCTATATTTTTCCACGACAATCTAGCAATATCCCGGGAGCGTTTGCTCCCCTTATCTGTATACTCTTCTTCCGTTATATTTTTTCCTATAAATACTGAATTTCTGAGGCCACAAGGGACAATTCAGCAGAGAGCATAGACTAGGCTATTCTGTAACTTGTAACTTAAGTTTTTAGTTTTCTTTTATGTAATTTTTATTTTTCTTCATGTAACTGAGAGGAGAGAAAAGTTTCATGGAGAAATGAGAGTGAAGCTTATACTGAGGGTGACACCGGTGTAAGTTCTTCTATTTCTTTTATTTTTATTTGAATTAAATCAAAGTTACAGTTTTATGTTTTTCTCTTATACTTGTTCTACCAGTTTTTGATGATAATACAAATGAAATCTATAGTATCGAACTTGCCTTGCCATTGCAAGTGCCTTGATGGCTTATGGTGATGGATAGCCGTTTCTATTTATTTTCTGCTTGTATCTAAATTCATAGTTTAAGTCTGAGAACGGGGAAGATCCTACTTCCCATGCTTTGCTCCCCTTTAGAATGAGGTAAGTCTTTGCTAAGGATTCAAGGTAAGTCATCAACCGAAAGAGGTAAGTAAGAACTTTTAAGTTTTTCTTCTTTTCTTTTAGTCTTTAGTTTAGATTACCACCAATCACAACTCTCAACTATTTACTATTTTTATTTCTTCGTATATACCTATTTTTCATTTTCTCTACCTTCTTAAACTACCACTTTCTTCTTAACTTAATGTAGCTTTTTTTTTCTTTCTAAAGAACAAAGAAGACTTTTAATCATTTCGAGTGAAATTAAAAGAGACTTACAATACGTTTCCATCGCAAGTCCCTCCTTGTGGATCACGACCCACATAGCCATTTGCTATTCGGTAGCATTGAGTACCTTACACTTTATTATTAAGTTCTGAAATTCTGTATTTTTCTGTGCAGGTAAAATCTCAATTAAATTTTGGCGTCGTTGCCGGGGAGGAACAATAAGTAATTGTCTTTTTAATTTATATTTTTTCCTTAACTTTCTTCTCTGTTTTGGTGTGCATGTACTAAATTATGGATTCTAATAGCTACATGACATAAATAGCGGCACTGTGCCTTTGCTATAGAAAGTAGAGCACAGTTGCTCTCTGCATTGAAGAGGAAACACGGCCAAAGTCGCGTTGGCGCGGCAATCAGAGTGAACTACTCACTCTGTTTGATTGCACATTGCTTGTGCTGAAAATTTTAATATTTTACAGTATTTAGTTTTCCTGCTTAATATACTCTGCATATACTAACTCAACAGTAAATGGTTAATTGTAAATGTTAAAAATGGTTTAAACTTTGCATTTAGGTACGCGTTATTTCATTACATTTTACATTACTGTTGAAAAGTGCTGGGACAAAGGTACTTGTGCATAGTTTGTAGGATCACTTTTGAATTATTTATATTGCTTATGTGTTGCTTTTTATATACATATACACGTTGCACTAAATTGATTTAAGGGCTTGTCCTATAAACAAGATAAGGTTGGGAAGCAATTATCCTCCTTTAGCCTACAAACAATTTTCTCACTCACTAACTTAAGCCTAACTTAAAACTAAGCAGACGTTGGCCCTAGGGATATCTCGGATTCAATAGAAGACTGACCTAAGAGAGAAGTTGATTAGAATTTGACTCTTACCAAATCAGTGTCAAAGGTTGGGGATTGAGAGATGAAACCTCGAAGAGCAGTGACTTGACATAATTAGGCTCGTTGCTTAGGCACGGATACCTCCCACTGGTCTTGCCCTTACCTGACCGATTAACTTGTGGGTCAGATTCTGCAATATACCCCCCGTGGACAGTCTAACCAGTTAGGAGTCATTTAGCTTTAAGGTCTACCCTAACTTAGGCTAGATTTTTTCTCTTCTTTTTATTTGTTTGCTTGTTTGTGTTTTTGACATCTGCGTGATATAGATTACAATTATAATTATTCCAATGCATATAGTGATCCATACTTCACATTGACCTCTTTCGATTCGGACATTACCGACTCGGATATCATAATTTTAACCAATCAAGTATGTCAGATTGGTCTTATCTGAATCAATACATGCCCCAATCCCAATATTATGAACAAAACTGGAATAATCATTACTACTCTTCACAGAGTCAATGGGGATACAATTCCCCTGAGTCATATTATCAACCACCATTCCAACATTCAGCTTCAAATTTTTCTTGTCATGATTAACCCATAGAAGAAAAAAAATCTGAGATGACTAAGAGTTTAGAAGTTATAATTGAGTTCTAAGAACAAAAGCTGAAAATAATAGACTCACAATTCTCACAAAACTTTCAAATCTAAGATCCTTACTCCATTTTTCAAGTCCCACAATAAGAAGATGAAGAACTTATGGATTTAGATATGAGTATGAAAAACCTGATTTAGTCTGACAATTATTTTCCTAATCTCTCGATATGATGAAGCAAGACTTAGTCGATTGAAAAACATGCATAGGAATAAGAAAACTCTCCCTACCCGATCTTTAACTATTCCCGACACTTCTAACCATATTGATGAAAACCAAGAATCATGGTGTCTTGAAGACTTTGACCAATATTCAATTTCACTATAAAATCTTGAACTTGACCAATATCAACTTATTATTAAATTGGCATGAAATTGAATTTGAATATGAATGTAAACCCGATCCCTAACCTTGTGATTCAGTTCCCATTTTCGAATCTATGTTGACTTCGATGTCCTTAACTGATTTAGACTCATTTCCCCACCCAACATTGATTCTTGTATCCATAGATCTTGAAACTGAATCACCTATTTTGGATAGTCACATTCTATTGACGGCAAGAGAATGTGAATTATAATTTTTTTATTTGGACTAAACTATAAAACCAATACCGACTCTCGAACCTACACTCGATTTTCTCGAGTTAGTAATAGTGCCCGACCTATCACTCTTAAGCCCAAGTCAACCATTCCACCAAGTCACATTCTTTTGTTGGACATAAGTATAAACCATAATGACTCCGTGATGATTTTTCAAGACTGGTCATATGAAGGGGATAATTTTCATGATAGGATCTTGCTGTTCTTATTCATATTAGGGACTGTAAATATGTAAATAGAATAGAGGTCAATAAAGGTGGGTTCCGTGAACAACCACATTATTGTGATTGGATAGAAACACTTGGCACAATCCGATCACCACCTGAACCACCACCTTAAGATAGCATTTTTCTTCCCTATCTTCTTTTCATGCATTTATGCATTCATTCATACATTGAGGAATATGCATAAGATAGGTGTGGGCGAAAAATTCTAACATAACACAGGTTTTCTTTTTATTTAAAAAAATTAACGGTTAACACCTCTCATTACGTGGGCAGTAATTGACCTGGTAATGAGGTTAGTTATAACTGAGATGCGGAGATGCGGAGCTCACTTGCCTCAAAATGCGGGCTTCGGGCTCTGCGTTTAGCCATTGAAATGCTGTTGGATGCGGGCCTCGAGCCTGTTGACACCCAAAAAAGACAAACTCTCAGGCAGCTTTCCGACCAGTCTGAACGATGTCTAACTTGTTGGCATTTACAAAAGACAAGTCACAAACAAGCTGATGAACAGTTTTTACCCATCTCCGAGGGACAAATAAGCGACTTGGACTTTACTGATCCAGTGAAGCAGACAGTAAGCCAAGATTACCTTTGTGTTGGCCCAAAGGCCCATCACTCTAGTTTTGATGATGATCAACTCATGTAGTTATGTTTACTAATTATCTTGTGTTTAATTAGTGACAGATTTGTTATTAAGATCTTAGTAGGTGTGGAGCTTCAACAAAGGATTTTAAGACAAGTTTTGGAGTTAGCACCGGTTGATTCACGAGCCTATGCATCAAGACCACATCAAGTACTCAAGAGGAGTCGAGCTCGTTGGATTGCATTTGGACCAAGTCAAGATGATGAGAAGACTTCAAGGGAAGACTTCAAGATCAAGACTTGTGTCTAGGTATAAGATTTTTATTTTTAGTTAAAATGTAAAGGATAGAGTAGTTGGTGGATTGCTCAAGTATACATATACACACACACTCTTGATAGTTTTGTTTTTTTACAAAAGATTTTTACTTTGGAAAAATACTTTTTGGTTTTTGGAATTCACATATACATGTCTTTTATCCAAAACCAAGTTTAGAGCTTAATGTCAAAAATATAGATATCTTATTTGTGTAGTGGATCATATCTATACACACTATGCTTTAATGAATTCAAAATATCTTGTTTTTGTATCATGAAGAAGTTTATGGAAAATAAGTTTTTAGAAAAATACAAGTTTTCAATTGAGCCAATATTTCCATATTACAAAAATAGTCCAAATCTTTTATAACATGCCTTGATTTTGTGCAAGCATGTTTGTTTATTAAAGTATATTGGTAAAACTATTTTTGTAGATTTTTAAAGTATTTTATGGGATTTTATTTCAATCAAAAAGACCAAGTTTTAAATCCCTTATCAGATTTCTGTTTCAGGCTTCAGCCAAGTCGACTAGTCGACCTACCAAGTCGACTAGGGCTGAAGTCAAACGACCGGCTCGGTCGACCGACGTGCCCAACGTGCACGCCTTGACCTGGCAGATGGCCGGTCTGCTGACCCAGTCGACCGGAACTGAGAGCAGTGCTCTTTGTTCTTTTGGGTCGATCGGGCGGTCGACCGGAGGCTCCAACGGTCTGATTTTTGACCGTTGGCGGTCGACCGGGCGGTCGACCGACAGGTCTGACAGACCCCAACGGCTAGTTTTTGACAGCCTATAAATTTGGGGGTTTGGCCATTGTTTTTCTACAAGATTTTCAAGTGGGTTTTCACCAGTTTTTCCTGAACTATTTAGAGGCTTTCCTCCACTTGATTTAGAGCAAATATTTCCAATCAAAAGGAGAGTTTATATCAAGAGTGTTAAAAAGAGATTTCTTGAGTTTTCCTCCACCATCTCTTTCCTTGTTTTTCTCACACAAACACTTGAGCTATCCATTGCTATTCATCTTATAGGAGTGTTGTAGTGAGATAGTTTTTAGGTGATCAAAGTGTTGTGATCAGCAAAGACTTGTTCTTTGTTCTTTGAGAAGGCGGACGATTGTGTTCGCATTGTTTCGGGTCCTAGTGGGGACTCGGTGGTTTAGAGTTCGGTTGTGAACTCTTGGTTTGAGGTGCGGCCTCGGCGAGCTTGTGGGGCTTGCGGTGTGTACGGGCTAGAGAGTCCGAGAGCTTGTAGGTGTTGCAGCACCGGATGATCCATTGGGATCGATTATAGTGGAAATCCTTCGTGTGTCGAAGGCGGGGATGTAGAGCAAGTGTGCTCGAACCTCGAAACAAATCCCTTGTGTTTGCGATTGCTCACTCTCTCTCTCTCTATCTTCTTTATATCTTGCATACTCTTATTGTCTATCTTTATATGCTTGATATATTCCTTTGTGCTCATATTGTTATATACTTGCGTGGGATTGTTGGCTAACACTTGTATTCAACCAAGAGAGCCAACGCGGCACCTCAACCCATTCAAGGGGAATCTAAAAGAGTTTGTCCAGAGCCCTTCACGGGGAATTCGGCAACACTCTTGTGTTATACGTGGTGTTTAGTTTAAATAGTTTGTTTAGGTCATAACTGCTTTTAGCTTCCGCATTATTTGGCTTTAAGTGACCATTAGATTAGCCATCACCTATTCACCCCCCCTCTAGATGAACCTACACTTTGAAGGGACCTAAGCAGGCCTAAGATGCTAAGTTAGCTCAACACTTAACATCGCATGAGCCAAAAGGGATAGCATCGCCTAAGAGGCTAAGTTTATCTAGCTTCGCCTGAAGCTAATTATAGTTTCATCAGAAGCTTTCTTGATAGCTTCTCAAGAAGCTCTTCATAGCTCCATAGAGAGCTAACTTACATCTTCGCCTGAAGCTAATTCTAGCTTTGCCTGAAACTAATTCTAGCTTCGTAGGAAGATTTCTTGATAGCTTCACATGAAGCTCTTCAAAGCTCCACAGAGAGCTAACTTACAGCTTCCCCGGAAGCTAATTCTAGCTTCGCCGGAAGCTTTCTTGATAGCTTCTCATGAAGCTTTTCATAGCTCCACAGAGAGCTAACTTATGCTTCGTTGGAAGCTTTCTTAATAGCTTCGCATGAAGCTTTTCATAACTCCACAGAGAGCTAACTTACAGCTTCTCCTGAAGCTAATTATAGCTTTGCCGGAAGCTTTCTTAATAGCTCCGCCTGAAGAGGCTAGCTCCGCATGAGAAAAGTAACCGCCTCACTAAGTTAATGGGGGGAGTTAATGGGTAGTTACACCCATGATCCCTCATTAAGAGAAGCCAATTGAGGGGAATTAATGGGTAGTTACACCCATGATCCCTCATTAAGAGGAGCCAATTAAGGGGAGTTAATGGGTAGTTACACCCATGATCCCTCATTAAGAGGAACCAATAAAGGGGAATTAATGGGTAATTATACCCATGATCCCTGATTAAGAGGAGCCAATTAAGGAGAATTAATGGGTGGTTACACCCATGATCCCTCATTAAGGGGAGACAATCAAGAGAATCATAACTCCCTATTGAGCCTATAAATAGCCCACTAGTAGGCTAGGCTCACGGTCTTGAAAAGATTCAAGTCCGATAGGCTCACGGTCTTGAAAAAATTCAAGTCTAAGAGGCTTTTTGAAAAGCATAAGCTTCTTTGGTGGCTTCAAAGTTTAAGCTAACAAGAGATCTATTCTCTCGCTTTCAAAAATTCAGAGAATCACTTCTCTAATCCTACAAGGATAAATCCAGGGTGCTAATACCCTAAGATCTTCCTCCCTCTCAAGGAATCTCCGTAACCAGGCGAGAAGGAATTCCCAAGCAGTAGCATTTGAAGATCGATCGCTCGCATCGTCAACGGGACAAAGTGGTCGCGCGCCGATCAGATTCCCACCGGCACATTTCCCCAGAAATCTCAGAGGAGATCTACCTGTAATTTTCTTTCTGCAAAGAAATACTTGTAATTTCGCTCATCGATCTCTTTTTGTAAGTTTTCTCCAAATCAATTTTTCAATGAAAAATAAGATGGCGACTTCGCTGGGGAGTGCATCCTCCACTGTTGAGAATCAAGTGTCGCAATGCGATCAGACCTTCGGGTCTATTGCTGAGATGCTGGTCATTCACTTTGACCAAGAGAGGTTTGAACAACTTCTCTCTGGGGATGGCACAAGTCCCCTACATATGCGCAAGGAGGTCAGCATAGACAGAGCCCCTTTGGCTAACTCTTGGAAGCAAGTCTCTGTTGAGACAAATAAGACTCTTTGCAAGCTTATTACAGCCTCAGGCGAGGCTAAACTGACTCTATGCGAGTCTAGCACAGTCTCAACAGAGACTAACATAGCCCCGCGCCAACATATTAACACTGTGCGTGAAGCTATAAAGGTTCCTTGTGAACTTAAAACAGCCTCTGCTAAGGCTATGTGGATTGCAAAAGCTGTAGTAGTCCCATGAGAGGCTAGATATAGATCTCTTGATTCAGCTTCCTGCGAAGTTAAAATAGTCTCTGACTGCAAGACTATTTCAGCTCTTCACAGAGCTAACGCTTGTCACGCGAGGCTAGGGCTGAAGTACTTTATGCTAACAGCGAGGCTACTGCAGCCCCGCTTACATCATTAGCACTATTGGGCAGTGCTAGGCTCGCCACTGGCGACAAAACTAAAGCACTAAGTGCTAAAGACCTTAGCCGCAAAGTTAAAAATGAAGTACCACTGAGTGCTAACAGCAAGGCTATTTCAGCCTTGCTCAAAGGAAGAACTCCGCGCAATAGAGCTAAGCTCGCCTTCAAAGACAGAGCAAAAATAGTAGCTTCGCCTTACGAAGCTACTCTCTCAGGTGAAGCTATCCTAGCTTCGCCTATAGCCCAAAAGAAAGTCTTCAAGGTTAAGCCCAGGGTTTCTCAACCCATGCAGGCTAACATCCGGTTTTCCCGAGTCTCCGTGTTGGATCAGTTGGACCCAGGTAACGCAAACTTGTGGGATTATCTGAGCAACAAGTGAAAACTCCGCTCCGAAGAGGCAGTTCACCCTCGCCATCCCAGTGCGGACAAGTGGGTTGTCAACCTGTGACGGTACATTCCGTCTACTGTTATTTGGGACCAATCCCCACAACTTCTCCTCTGAGCTAGCAATCGGTGTTCAACCAGTTGTCAGTCCAAACTTCTGAGAAGCTCAAATCTCGAAAGAAGAAGACAGTGAAGGTGCCTCATCTTGCAGATGCCTCTGTCAACATGATAAGCAGAGGAAGGGATCTACTACGATCTCAAAGAAGGAAACAGGGGATTCACACTCTCTCATTCAGTTCTCCAGGGCCCGACTATAGCCCCGGCTTTGGTCAGGTTCTGGTCGAATAAAAGGGTGCCTTCCAAGGTACGGTACCCTATAATTATGGACAACCTTCTTTCTCAGAAGCTATGTTGCAAGAACTATAAAGACACAAATTCCAATGGTCCGATGATGAAGAAGAAGCCAGCGGCTACGCTTCCTCCGCCATCATCAGCTCTGTGCAGGCAAGATTTGTATCAGCCAACATGGCTGATAAAAATAATGATGATGATCTCCTTCATCGCATGGAGGCACAAGAGCAGACTTCCAAGGCCCAACAAGAAGCCTTGGATAACATCCAGCAAATATTGGTTCAGCTTCTAACAAATCGGAACAATGATAACACAACCGGTAGAATCACAAAAATGAGGAGAACAACAACAATGAACCTCCCAAGACCGATCATTCAAAGGAGGGCTCTTCATTCGATGCCAAAGTGATCAAAGGCATCCAAGCTCAGATCGCATCCCTGGCCCAAAGGGATGAACTGAAGAAAGTAGGGGCAGTCCGTCCTTACCCCTTGGAATAGGATTCAGTCCCATATCCGCTAAACTTCAAGCCACCAATATTGCACTCGTATGATGGCAAGAGCTCGCCAAGTCAGCACATTTACTACTTTCGATCGCAAATCGGTAATGTAGTAGGTAATGATACTATCATGGCCAGACTGTTCATTGGCACCCTCAAGGGGGTAGCCTTTGATTGGTTCAGGAGTCTCCCCGTGAACTCCCTCAATTCCTGGCTTGACTTGGAAACCCGATTCCTCTCCCGATTCTATGAGGATGATGCCGAGGTGACCATGGACACACTCCTTTCGGCAATTCTGAAAGGAGGAGAATCTGTACGAGATTACATAGAGAGATTTCACAATCTTTCTCTCATATGCCCTGCAGGTATGCCTTTGCCTATGTTGCTTCAGATGTCTTAGCATAATTTTCTCGACAAAGTGAAAGTTCGCATGGGCGCCGTCAAAGCCCACACTTGGAAGGAGCTTATTGAACAAGCCGAGATAGCTGAAAAATCAACTAAAAAGTTTGAGACCCCCAAAAGCAGGTGGAGAATCAATAGTAAAAGCTATGACACGGCTGAATCTTCTGATACATCAACATTGGAAGTATATGGAGGAACTCGATCAAAGAAAGGTAACTCCAACAGGACTTCAGAGTATCAGAGATAATACTTCTTCAAAGATGAACGTGTGGTGACACTTTTCCACTTGCTCAACAAAGGCAACAAGCTCAAGTTGCCAGAGTTTAGACGTCCAGACGAAGTGGGACGAACGAATGATCCCAACTATTGTCTTTTTCATAGGATGGTTCATCATTCTACTTGCAGGTGCAATGTCCTTAAAGACAAAATCCAAGCACTGATTGAAGCAGGTATTTTGATTCTTAAGTCGGAATATAAAAAGGCCACTGCCTAACTCCTATCCTGAAAGGGAGTATGAAGGTAGTCAACTCTACTTTCAAAAGCCATGGTTCTTATCCCATCAACGGCTAAAGCAATGGGCTTCAAGCTAGTTCAAAGCTAAAGGCAAGTCTTGCAATGTCTCTCGCAGCAAATGACACCACACCAGCAACTCCTCCCAGCAACTCTGAAGAGGAGACAACCGTCTCAACTTCTATTTGATAGCCGATAGGCACTAGGTCTGGCAAATAACTTGCAACAGTACAACCAGACCCCGACGAGACACAACAGCCAACAGTGTCGGGAAATGCGCAGGGGGTTGGAATATGTCATTCCACCAATCAAATGAGGACAACCTTTCATAGTAGAGGTAGTCTACTCGAGTGGAGCTTATCGCCTAGCGAATCCAAATGGTGACACGCTCCTGATGCCAATCAACGACGAGTGCTATTCATGATCGCGTTAACGCTATACCTCTGATCAAAGAAGTACTATACATGATCATGTTAACATTACACCTCTGATCATCAAGTCGGACTCGTTTGACTGTTTCATCTCCTCAAAGAGTCCTTTTCCTCAGGGGGAATCAATTTCAACCATCTCTGCATTCTTCTTTTGGCAAATCAATTCGGCTTCACGATGATCTTGAATGAGTCGAATTTATCGAAGAAGGTTCGTGATGCATCCTTGCAGGACCTTTCTAATGTTTCCACATTCATGTTCAGATTCGATAATCGGCTATGGTTAAAGTCTTGATTATGACGAACAAAAGTGAAACTCCACGAGGAATCTCGACTTACTGATATATTTCCTGTGAAATTTATACTCTATATCTAGACACGAAGATCAGCTGAGAATCAGAGTCTTGATGAACAAAAGGTGACGCTCCACGAGGAATGTCGATTTACCTGATAAATTCCCCATGAACTTTAGACTTAACTCTTTAATCCCCAGCGAGATTTTAGAGGTCACCGGTGGAATACAAAAATGTTCACTTCATGTGACACGATCTGAAGCCTTCGGTGAATAAGGCTAAAGGAAAACATTGGCTTCTAAGCCCAATATAAAATCCTCAACAACTCATCATGCTGAGGGGAATAGCATGGCTAGCCCAACTCAAACGGTACTTGGTAATGGCATACCAAATCCGTTGACAGCTGAGGATTTCCTAAAAATTCTAAGAGACTTGATCCCACTTTTCTCACCAAAGTCTCCTACCAATTCTCGTCCATAGAACGGTAGGACCACAAAAGGTTGTATTCATTTTTTCAATAACAGATCACAAATGTCATGCTTAAAGCTCAGCCTCTAACAGTAAAACCTTTTGAGTATCCCGACGGATCTTACTAATATCCCTAGCAGAGCAAACTCTACTTGTCATTCTCTTCAATAGAATGACAGGTCCACTTAAATTGTTGTTATGTTCAAACACTTCTAACAGTGAATGAATCCATGTCAAGTTAACATCACACCTCTGACAAGTTGCTTTACAAATTCCCAAGCGGAGAAGCTGTCATGATCACTTCTATATAATCTCCTTCAAAGTCCCCAGCAAGTGATTTGATTGTCACGTTAATGATTACCTCTGACAACTTTTTAGGGAATAATCCTTTCCCTATCGAATCCCTACGGAGTTTTTTTATCACGTTAATGATTACCTCTGACATATAATCTCTTATGGGATTCATTTTCTAACTCCCCAATGAGTTTCTGGTAGACTCCCCTCGAAATCTATTATTTTCCTTTTCAGTCCCTAGTGGACCTTCTTGGTTGTCACGTTAACAATATACCTTTGACAATTTCTTCCAAATAACACTCGAAGGAGATATCAATTTCCCCACAGAATTTATGATCAAATCCTATTTCCTTTAGTGAAATTATTTCTTTTACCGTCATGTCCAGTTTGTCACCTCTGAACGGTAGAAATACTAAGCTTGGTGGTTTCTCAATCAGTTATGTCCATGTTACCTCTGAACCGACAGATAACCAAGTCTCATCTTCCAGTCCAATAGGGACTACTCCTTTGCCGTTATGTCCAGTTCGCCACCTCTGAACGGCATGGCTCTGAGTCTAGCAACTTTCAATCCGTTATGTCCACATTATCTCTGAACCGACAGATGTCTAAATCTTTCCTCTTTATGGTACTGAAACTGTCAAGTCCTGTTCACCACCTCTGAACAAGCGAGTCCATTAATTTATTCTCCTTCCCCGTCAGGGCCTGGAGTTCTTACTGTCATGTTAATATGACTACATCTGAACAGCGAATTGTGAGCCTGATGTCTCTTAGTTGGTCATATTCATATTACCTCTGAACCGACGGGTGCCCAGATCCAATTCAACCTTGAAGTCCCTAGTGGACTAGCTGCTAAGTTAATGCGACTACCTCTGGCAGGGGATTCGGAGTTTAGTGTGTCTTAGTCTATCATGTCCAATTTATCACCTCTGAATAGACGGGTCACTAAAATCGGATTTATCTCATTTTTGTCATCATGTCGAGATCATCACCTCTGAACGACAAAATTTCAAGCTTGGTGATTTCTCAATCGGTCATGCCCAGTTCATCACCTCTGAACTGACAGATAGCCGAGTCTCCCCTTTTTGTTTACTGTAATGTCCAGTTTGTCACCTCTAAATAGTAAACACTCCGAGTTTGATAATTTCTAATCGGTTGTGTTCAGTACGTCACCTCTGAACCGATGAATATCCAATCTCACCTTTCTTTGTCGTTATGTCCAGTACGTCACCTCTGAACGATAAGGCTTCGTATCTGGTGATTCCTAATCAGTTATGTCAGTTTGTCACCTCTGAACTGACAAATATCCAGATCTAACTTTTCAGTCCGGTAGGGACTCTTCTCGCTGTTATGTCCAGTTTACCACCTCTGAACAGCGAACCCTCTTTTCTAGCGATTTCTAACCTGTTATGTCCACATTACCTCTGAACAGACGGATTCCTAGATCTGCTCCTCTTTGTCCCTAGTGAATTCTCATACTCAGACTGATTTTATCATGTTCCTAACCTCTGAGTAATTTTCAGTCAAAATTCTAATTTCTTTATGGAATTCTACTTTGTGAATGCTCTCCCTTTTAAACACCCGAGGCAATTCAAAGTATTTCGAAATTCAAAAACTCCCATTGCGGATTTACGAAAACTTTGAAGGGGGTCTTGTTAATACTCAAAAAAGATAAACTCTCAGGCAGCTTTCCAACCGGTGTGAACGATGTCTAACTTGTTGGCATTTATAAAAGACAAGTCACAGACAAGCTGACGACCAGTTTTTACCTATCTCCGAGGGACAAATTAGCGACTTGGACTCTGCTGATCCAGTGAAGCAGATAGTAAGCCAAGATTGCCTTTGAAGGGACCTAAGCAGGCCTAAGATGCTAAGTTAGCTCAACACTTAGCATCGCATGAGCCAAAAGGGATAGTCTCGCCTGAGAGGCTAAGTTTATCTAGCTTTGTCGGAAGCTAATTATAGCTTCGTCGGAAGCTTTCTTGATAGCTTCTCATGAAGCTCTTCATAACTCCACAGAGTGCTAGCTTACAGGTTCGCCTGAAGCTAATTCTAGCTTCGCCGGAAGCTAATTCTAGCTTTGCTGGAAGCTTTCTTGATAGTTTCACATGAAGCTCTTCAAAGCTCCACAGAGAGCTAACTTATAACTTCGCCTGAAGCTAATTCTAGCTTCGCCAGAAGCTTTCTTGATAGCTTCTCATGAAGCTCTTCATAGCTCCACAGAGAGCTAACTTATAGCTTCTCCTGAAGCTAATTCTAGCTTCGCCGGAAGCTTTCTTGATAGCTTCGCATGAAGCTTTTCATAGCTCCACAAAAAGCTAACTTATAGCTTCTCCTGAAGCTAATTATAGCTTCCTCGGAAGCTTTCTTGATAGCTCCGCCTGAAGAGGCTAGCTCCGCATGAGGAAAGTAACTGCCCCACTAAGTTAATGGGGGGAGTTAATGGGTAGTTACACCCGTGATCCTTCATTAAGAGGAGCCAATTGAGGGGAATTAATGAGTAGTTACACCCATGATCTCTCATTAAGAGGAGATCCCTCATTAAGAGGAGCCAATTAAGGAGAATTAATGGGTAATTGCACCCATGATCCCTCATTAAGAGGAGCCAATTAAGGAGAATTAATGGGTAGTAACACCCATGGTCCCTCATTAAGGGGAGACAATCAAGGGAATCATAACTCCCTATTGAGCCTATAAATAACGCACTAGTAGACTAGACTCACGGTCTTAAAAGATTCAAGTCCAATAGGCTCACGGTCTTGAAGAAATTCAAGTCCAAGAGGCTTTTTAAAAAGCATAAGCTTCTTTGGCGGCTTCAAAGTTTCAGCCAACAAGAGATCTACTCTTTCGCTTCTAAAAATTCAGAGAATCACTTCTCTAATCCTACAAGGATAAATTCAGGATGCTAATACCCTAAGATCTTCCTCCCTCTCAAGGAATCTCCGGAACCAGCCGAGATGGAATTCCCAAGCAGTAGCATTCGAAGATCGATCGCTCGCATCATCAACGGGACAAAGTGGTCGCGCGCTGATCAGACTCCCACAGGCACATTTCCCTAGAAATTTCAGAGGAGATCTACCTGTAATTTTCTTTCTGTAAAGAAATACTTGTAATTTCGCTCATCGATCTCTTTTTTGTAAGTTTTCCCCAATCAATTTTTCAATGGAAAACAGAGCCTTGCTAAACGCGGACTTCGAGCCCTGCGTCTTGACATTGTAGTAATTCTGGGACGCGGGCTTCGAGCTCTGTGTCTTGGCACTGCGGTGACGTTGAGACGCGGGTTTCGAGCTCTGCGTCTTGGCATTGCAGTGATGCTAAGACGCAGGCTTCGAGCTATGCGTCTTGGCATTGCAATAATGCAGGGGTGCAGGCTTTGAGTCCTGCGTCTTGGCGTTGCATAAATGGCTTTAATGAGCCTGGCATTTGAAGTATAGACCCTGTTATCTGATGACTTGTTTTCAGTGATTTTTAGACAGTCTATAGAACCCCTCTAAAGTTTTCAAAACTCCGCGGTTGACTAGGACGGGTTTCGAAACACTTTGAACTTTTCTTTTTGTAGCAAGCTCTAAAGACTGAACTAGCAATCTTCTAAAATACTTTGAGCTCGATCTTGTCTGAATTTTGGTCCTCATAAGTGTACTGTTAAGCTCTTTGCAACAAGCTCTTCATATCATTCATGGTGCAGACCACACTCTTTTAGAAGAGGAAGCCCCACACAAACCAAACATTGAGGTGGAGGGCAATGAAGAGTTGTATCAGGAATACCATAACTGGGATGATAGAAGCCTAGTCATTCGAAAACTCGTCACGTGTTGTATTGATCAGAAATTGATCATTGAGGATGATCATATTAGCTCCGCGTAGGCACTAAGTAAGGTACTGGAAAATAAATTGGGAATACCACCTATGAAAATGAGATCCCGTATGCGAGCACGTTTAATGGGCTTCCACTATAAGGCTACTGACTCAATTGCACTTCATCTGGGGGGTGTTTGGATGCAAGGAAGTGGGCGGAAGCAAGGAAATGAGGAAGTATGATTGCTTACTTCCCTATCTATCCAAACACCGGAAAAGAAAAATAAGAAAACTCCTTTTCCTTCTCTCTTTTCTCTTTTACACAACCATTTACTCACTTCCAAAGTGTTACAGTTAATTTTGTGATCATGTAAATCTCATTTATAATAAGTTATAACACAAAACAATTAATTTTTTGATCATGTAAATCTCACTTGCATTCTAGTTACAGTCTATTTTTTATTCTTCTTAATTATTTTTTATGTTAATATTATTTTGCGGTCAACTTTGTGGTCAACTTTTCCACTTTCACTTTCACATTACCATCCAAATACCGGAAAAGACATAACATTTTTCAAATCACACTTCGTAACAACATCCAAATACCGAAAAACTTACTAACCAATTCCCAAGTTCCAAAGAGAACTATTACTAATTCCTCACTTCCTCACTTCTTCACTTCCACCGTCAACCAAACAGGAGTGCAACAGAGTCAGTAGCCTTAAAGTGCATCCATGATGACGTAAGGAGAATAGTCTCCCAAGGTGTAGATGTCTCACTTGACGGGCACACATCATACATTGTGAGGTTTTTACCACCAAAGTGTCAGGATAATTGCATAAAATTCCTTAGGGAATTTTAAATATATGACCAGTTAAAGGATCACATGTACGCTTTCTGGACTCATCTTCAAGAAGATGATGTAAAATTGGTTTTCGGTGACAAGGTAGAGGTATTAAGAATGTTAGGAGCTATGTGAATGTAGAAAACATTGAGTCAAGTACAAGCCATTCGATTAGATTATCGGGTCACACAACTTGCAAATTCTTCGGTGGCCCATGTATTTATAATCGACCTTGAGTTGTATCCCGTGATCCTGTATTTACCGGAATGTCAAGATGACCAAAAGGGCATATCATCCATATCCATTTGCATCTAGTTCCTGGTTTTCTTTTTCTCTTCAGGAATCAATTTTTGGATCTCTGTGACTTATACAATCAATTAACCAATACGATGCAGCAACTAATGGAAGGTGTCCCTTCCATATACAATCTTGGATGTGGTATTCTCACTTACTAGCAAAATAGAAAGAAAAAATTAAGGTGGATATATATAGGAAAATCTTCAAATAAGAAACTTTCTCAAAATAATCTTCATGAGAAAATAATATAGGAGTGATTCCGTGAATACTCTGAACCATTCATCTTGATCTACATACTCTAATTAGGTTACTGATTAGAATTCACACGATTCTGAGCATTTTTACCTATGCATCAAATATCATCTTAATTCTACGACAAGTATAACATATTTTTTTAACCACTTGTTGGATGAGTAAAAAAGCTCAGAATCACGTGATTATTTATTGGTAGCCTAAATAAAGTATGTAGATCAAGATAAACTATTCGGATCATCCACGTGATCACACCTATATGGTTTTCTCATGATCTTCGTGTGAGAAAGCTTCTCACATGAAGACCGCCCCTCTCCATATACATATATATATATATATATATATATATATATATATATATATATATATATATATATATATATATATATATAGGTTACTGTACCTCAGCCGACAGGCTGAGAGAGTTCTCTCAGCCGGCGGACGTGGCAAAATCACCACCCCACATCTGTCATCAATTTTGGCGGACAATTCTTGAAAATCCCGCCCAATTTAATGTCAGTCACCTCAACATTGTAGTTTAAAATACCCTCCCTCACAACTTTCTACCTTATGTAAAAAAGTTGGTTTTCAAAAAAATTTACAGCTCTAAAATTTCAACCGGCGATTCTGATCCAAAATAGTTATTTTCTTTCACAAATTTGATCCTTTTTTAAAAAATATATTTGCAACTGATGGCGCCTAAGAAATCATCCGTGGAAAAAGGTACTACAAAAAATGATATTTTTAAAAATTTTAGCGTTTGTGTATTTTAATAGTTTTAAATTTTTTTCAGATTTATTTCCGAGGTCACATTTTTTTAATTTTTTTTTAAAATCTTGGAACCATGGTCGCAGTTAAGAAAGAGATTTTGGAATCATCCGTGGAAAAAGGTCCTATTTTTTTCAAATTTTTTTGTATTTCCTTCTATTTTTACTATGTCGCAGTATTTTCGAAAAATTGATGTGCATACACTGCATGCGACCTCGGTCGAAGTTGATAAAATTATAGTTTCAGATTTGTGCGACTTTGGTTTTTTTTTCGAAAGGATCTTTCCTTGTAGCCGAATGCGACGTTGGTCGCAGTATATGAAACTTACTTTTTTTTCTTACATACTGTCGACATGGTGTCGCAATTGTTTAAATATGAGTTGTCGTCTCTTGCGACCAAGGTCGCAATGTATTTAACGTCATTTGTTTTATCATACTTGGGTCGCAGTTGTATCTGATTGCACTGTAGTCTTATGCGACCTAGGTCGCAGTGTCGAACCGGGTCGTACTTGTTTCTGATTGCACTGTAGTCTTATGCGACCTAGGTCACAGTGTTGACCCGGGTAGCAGTTTTTCTTATTGCACTGTAGTCTTATGCGACCTTGGTCGCAGTGCGGTCTTGTGGTCGCAGCTGTCTTTGATTGCACTGTAGTGTTATGCGACATTGGTCGCAGTGTCGTCCTTAGTCCAAGTTTGTGTTTGCAAAGTATGACTGCGACCGTGGTCGCAGTTTATAAAAGAAAATATGCTTTTTACAAACATTGGTCGCAGTGTATGATTGCACTGTAGTCTTATGCGACACTGGTCGCAGTGTCGTCCGGGTGCAAGTTGTTTGTGTTTATATTGTATGACTGCGACCGAAGCCGCAGTTTATTAAAAAAAATATGCCTTTGACCCCCTTATAATTTTTAAATGATCATTGCTCTGAACTGTTTATTTTTTCTTACTATGTAGGTAAAAAACAGATAAAGGTTCGTCCTCTGAGATCAAGCCTGAAACCTATGTGCGAGTTCATGAAGAAATTTAAAAAGTACATTCACGCAGATTTCGTAGAGGCGATGAACAATACCCCATTTGGCCCAATCTTCATGGCGTTCTACAATGAACAATTTGGGGCTGAAAAGGGTCTAAAATCAAACGTTGTTGTACTGCGTATTTTAGACCAGTATGATAGGGATACAAGGACCTTTAGAATTGGGGGCAAACAGATTGAGTTAACAGTGGAGGATGTTGCCCTCACATTTGGTCTACCTATCATTGGGGCAGATTTTGTGATGAATAAAACATGTACAATGAAAGATAGAGGGGTGATAAAACATTATTTCCCCAATATAAAGAAGATCACTAAAGTATCCATTGAAGATTCTTTGGATGATCTTCTTGTCAAGAAGAGGCGGAGAGGTGTATTGGATGTGACAAAGGATGAACAGCTTGAGCAACAAATGTCTTTACATGAAATTATAAGAGACATGCACAGACTGTTGGCCCAAAGGCCTTCCACTCTAGTTTTGATGATGATTAACTCATGTAGTTATGTGTACTAATAATCTTGTGATTTTAGTTTCAGATCATTAACCAAGATATTAGTTGGTGTTTAGCTTCAACAAGATGATTTGGAAGCTTGCACATGTTGATTCAAGAGCCCGCGCATCAAAGATATATATAGCACTTGCCCGGTGAATCAAGAGTTTTTGGATCGAGCCGACTTGGAGATTGCGCTCTAGCTTGGAGTTTGCGCTCTACAAGAAGACTTAGGTATCCATAGTTTTAGTTTGGGTTTAGATCCTAATTGTAAAGATTAGTATAGTATGATAAGCTCAAGTTCACAACACACACGTTTCATGTTTTGGTTTTCGGTTTTAGGTTTAACCGATCTTGGTTTTCATGAATAGATTTTATATCAAAACAAGTTTACATGGTTTATGTATATTAGATTTGTTCTATATACATGCATGCTTCAATTGTTTAAACAAACTTAGTTTGATAATCTACTTCATGAGTTTTATGTTTTGATATTTATAACAAAACATATTTTTAGACTTAATGACAAAAATCATGATATATACATGTTTCATGTATATTGGATTTCTATCCATATGCATCATGCTTCAAAATGTTTAAATATCATAGTTTTGTATTATGGATGAGTTTTGGACAAAAGGTATTCTCTATTCAAGATTCCAAGTTTTAGAAAATACAAGTTTTGTTTTTTGGTAAAAATAATATGCTACAAAAATAGTTCATGTTGATTGATATTTGAGCTAAACTTTTTATCACAAGTTTATATATCAATGCAAAATGCAAAAACTATTTTTGGGGATTTTTACAAGAGTTAAAAGATTTATTGGAATAGTTTTTACCTCAGTTTTCTGACCTATTTGCTGCCTGCCAGGCAAGGTCGGTCGACCGCACGGTCGACCGCACCAAGTAGCCAGTCGACCGGGCGGTCGACCGACGTGCACAGAAACGTGCACGCTGGCTACAGCCTTGGCCGGTCGACCGAGCGGTCGACCGACTGAGAGCAGTTTGCTCTCGGTTTGTTTGGGTCGACCGGGCGGTCGACCGGGTGTTGCAACGTTCAAAAATTTGAACGTTGGGCGGTCGACCGGCCGGTCGACCGACAGGCTATTTCTGGCCGTTTGAACTGTCAACGGCTAGTTTCCTAAATGGGCTATAAATACCCCATTTGCAAGAGTTTTTCTCTAAGGTTTTTGGTGCGAATTTTTTCATACTCTCTGGTATTTTTGCTGCAATTAAAAGAAGTTTTTGAACTCATATTGAACAATCTATTTTGAGGTTTTTGCTAGGGTTTGGAAAAACAAAGAAGAGGTTTTTGGGAAAAGCTTTTGATTGAACTTCACCATCTTGATTTTTATTGTTTTCCCAAGGATTTTTCTTTGTGATTTTGATTTCCATTCCATTGGTTTTTTCCACACTTGAGCTAAAATCTACTATCTTCTCTATAGGATTTTGTGTGGGAAAATGAGATTGTTTTGTGGTTGTTGTTTGAAACCACTAAGTTGTAAACCCAATTCTTGCTTTGTGCCATTTCCCTCATTGTGTTGAGGAGGTTGTGCAACTTGGGTTGTGAGGTGTTTTGTGTAAGCTTGGTGCTAATCCCTCAAGTTGTGAGGTGATTGTTTGTTGGATTGGAGGAGTGCCTCAAGGAGGAGGTTGTGTTTGTAAGGAGAGGAGTTGGGTACTCCTTGTATTGTGATTGCCCCAAATCCTCGGTGGAGGTTCCCTTTGTGGGAGTCCTTTGTGGACAAGCTAGTGGATTGGAAATCCTTCGTGTGTCGAAGGCGGGGATGTAGAGCTGGGTGCTCGAACCTTGGAACATATCTCTTTGTTTGCGCTTGATCCATTGACTCTTGCTCTCTCTCTTTACTTTGTGCAAATTGTTATATCTTGTACTTGCTTGTGTGTGCATCATTATAGTAATTGCAATTAGTTTTTAAATTTCGCATTAAGTTCACTAGATTAGCATCGTCACCTATTCACCCCCCCCTCTAGGTGACTTTTCAATTGGTATCAGAGCTAGCGCTCCTGATATTTAGGTTTAACCACCTAGGAGTGAGATCTTGGTTTGCTAATCTTCATTTGCATTTTCATTTGCACACATTTAGGTTGCACTTATGGCTAGCCCTCCTATGTTTGATCATTTTAGACTTGATGCTTGGAAGGCTAATATGACTAAACATTTAAAAGACCTAGGACATCTAGTTTATCAAGCCATTACCATGGAATCCCTCCCTAATAGTAGCAAGCATAAGAAGGCCAATGCATTAGCACTTAGGGCACTTAGAGCATCTCTAAATGAACATTTATTACATGTTTTTGATCGTTATGATTCGGCTTTTGCAGTTTGGAGCATCTTGACTTCTCCCGAGCTTCCAAGGATTGTCAACAAGATGAGGAGATCTAAGAGAGAAAAGTCCGAAGAGCAATGCCTCATGGTCCAAGGGAAGAACTCCCTTGAGGTACAATCGGATTCTCAAATAGATGATAGCTCTAGTTCCTATTGTCATGGATGTTTTGAAGTTCAAACTTTGAATATGGAACTTGTTCAAAAGCTTGAGAATTTGTTAGAAGAACATGATTTGTTGAAAGATGATAATCTTGTTTTGAAAAATGAATTAAAGGATTTATGCTCTAATTTTGAATTGATGTTGCAAGATGATTGGTAGTGAAAAGTGCATTTTTATCATCATATTTACCATCACATTTTCATATTTATTCATTTAATTCTGCACATTTATTAATAATTTGTAATTTATTGTGTGCAGGCCTCGAATTATTATTTTAACAATAAATAAAGCTTAAAGAACCCAAAAGCCCAGATCCAAGCCCATGTTTGAAGCCCAGGTGTAAAAGTGCAAATATCAATTGTCAAAATTGCAAATACACAAGGGCCAAAGTTGCAAATACAAAGAAGAGGGAAGGATAGACTTCTATTCAACCCTAAACACTTGCAGGATGAGGATAAAAGCTAAAAGAAGAGAAGGAAAATTCGTGGAAAAGATTTGGGATCTAGGTAACTTGATTCCCAAGTTATATCCAAATCCAAAGATTAAGAGCCAGGATGCAATTTCTAGAAGGAAACGCCCAGATGGACGGACCAGGAGAGGCCACGCGCCAAAGCGCGTGGCATTTGGCTACAAAAGTGCCGCGTTTCCGCGGCAAATTTCCCATTTCCGCGGCATTTCTGACGAGTCTGGGGATCAGCTTTCGTGGGAGAGTTGTAACTGGACTCTAACTCCTTCTGCACCTATAAATACCCCCTGCAGTGCAACGTACAGAGCGTCCAGCGTCCAGCAGAGGGCCAAAAGCTAGGGTTTAGGTTTTTCTTCTTCTAGGTTAGATTTTATGTTCGTTTTTCTTTTGTAAAATCTGTAACTGAGAGTGGAGGAAGCTTTCATGGAGGAAGGAGTCCATGCTTGTACTGAGGTGACAGCGGTGTAAGCCAACTCTTCTTCTATTGTTAATGAAATCTGCTTGAGGTTTGTCTTTTTTATTATTCTTGTTTTATTTCTTCGTGTTTTATTCTCGTATTTCTCTGTTCCTGTTTTCTTCCAATGTTTTTCTCTAATGCCTCGTGAACAATGAGACCCAATTGCATTGAGACTGCCTAGCCAAAGAAGAACCTTTGATGGCTTATGGCGATGAACTTCCTATACGCCATACTTGCAAGTCTTCTGAGAAAAGGTACATCATCGCACGGATCAAAGGTAAGCAGGCTGAAGAGGTTTGTACGTGTTTTCTTTCTTTTCTTCCTTTAATATAGATCCACATCTTCCTAAATTCTTTTCTTCCGACCCATTGTAAATACCACTATTTAACAATAAAAAAAAGATAATTTTTAGAGATAACTTGCTTAACGCTTCCATCGCAGTCCCTCCCTGAGGATCACGACCCGCATAGCCCTGCTACCGCGGATTAGCATTGAGCACCTCGCACTATTATTTCTTAAATCTAAAATTGTTTATTTTTGTCTGCAGGAAAGTTCAGTCAACACAAGAGAAGGAAGAGATTGCAAGTGAATGTGACTCACTTAAATCTCAACTCGAACTTGCTTTAAAGGAAAATGTTTTAAAAAGCCAAAATGATTGTGATGATGTTTTGAAAAACAATGAGATTTATCTTCAAAGTTGGATTGTGTTTTTAAAGAAAACCTTACTTTGAAAAATAAAATTGATTCAATTTCAAAAGAATTGGATTTGCTTTTGAAGAAAAATGAATCTTTACAAAATGATATTGATATTCATGTTTGTCATGCTAGTGTAGCTTCTTATTCTAGTACACCTATTGCATGCTCCACTTTATCTTCTAGAATTGAAAATGATATTAATAATTTGAAGAAAAGTGTTGAATGTTTGGGCTCCACTTTGAGCCATTGTGCCATGAACCACACTTGTTTGGAATCCTTGATTCGCAAGAAACAAGTTCCAACTATGCATGGACACCCATCACGGCATACACATGCTTTTCATGATCATCACCATCATATGTATGCTCACGTGTACACATGTACACACTGTGGTCGAAAAGGCCACCTTGCTAGATTTTGTTATGATCGCATTTATCATGAAAATTTAGCAACTAATTTTGTTTGGGTTAGAAAAGACACTAACCCCCGTGGACCCACAAAGAAATGGGTACCAAAAACCACCTCTATACTTTTTGATGTAGGTGGGAGCTCTCGCATCACTTGAGGGCATTGGTGCCTTGAGGTGGATGCATTCTAAGCTTAAAAGAGAACCATTTGGATGCTTCACTCTCAAGGAGAATTGGTGGGAGGACCACCGGGTTTTGGAGATATGGAAAGTTGCCTCTTCGGTTTTGGTAACAATCCCTTACTCCATTTAGTGTTTACATGCTTTCTAGGTTCATCTTTTATAGCATGTTATGTTTTGTTGTTCATTATGCTTTGTGCCATGTTCATTAGATTAAGGTTGTATATGTTTAGCTACTTGAGCACCCATGTTTTATATGGATCTATATTTAGTGTTCTCACTTTTGTTTAGACTAACATGTATGCTCTAAATCTATTGCACATGCTTATGCTTAATGATCATTTGGATATTCATGATTCTATGATTTTTGTTTTAATGATTCTTGACTTGATTAGTATATTAATTTCCATGACTATTAGTACATGTGGATTTGTATTATGATCATTTCTTTTGTGATATTGTTGATTTATGACTCGTTTTGTGCTTCATGATTTGAATATATGTTTAGATGTTAGTTTTCATTAAGACTAGGATTTATACTTGTACATCTAGTGAGCTACAAATAGATCAATGATATGTTTGTGTTTAAAAGCTCATTTGTATTCATTGGATGTGCTAGTATAGTCTAGTTTTGATGATTCGTACATTCTAACTTGTATTCCCCATTTTTAGATATGTTTTATGATCTTAAGTTTAACTTCATGTATATGTCTATCTTGTCTTAACTATTGATTATACATATACATCCTTGAGCCACGTGCCTTCATGCATATACTCTTGTGGACTCATTATGTTTGGGATATGTATGTATACTTTAGTTTGTACATGACATACATATGCCTTGAAGGTTAAATCGTTTTGATGAGTTTCATGTTTTTGGAAATTTCATTTGATAAAGGAAATTTAGTTTATCATGTGTAAATATTTTAAAGGAATTTGTACTTGAATGCAAAATTTTCATGACAATGTATTTCACATTACACTTGTTCACTCACTTACTTGTTTACTCATGATTTGTTTTCATGAGACTATGATTTGGGCTTTGTGGAATTTGAGTGTTTAGTGATCATGTGATTTTCATTTATTCCTTACTTGAAGGATTTCGTACTAGTTAACAAGTTTTCCATTTAACTAGTTGCGATATTCCTTTCTTTGGTAGTGATTTTCAAACGAACTATAATTTCAAATCTATTTTGAAACCCCTACCCCTACCATCAAAGGGTGGTTGGATGAGAGATCATGTTCATGTATGCTTTATAATGAAAATCATTTTTAAACTTGCACATGATTGGGTGGTAGTTGATATGAGATATACACTTGATCTTATTGTTGTTTCAAATTGGTATCATTGAATTCTTTCAATTTGGTATCAATCTTGACATCCTTTTGTATACTCATATATGTTTTATTTTATATATGTATGCTTACACTTCATATAGTATCAATTGTATCTATTTCTTACATACATATATAGATGATTTATTTGTGCTTCAAGATATCACAAATTTTGTTTATGATAAGCTTGATTTTTTTTTATGACCATCATTTTCAATTGATTCAATTTTCAATTGGTATCTTTATACAAGCATTATCATTATCTTGCTTATGCTAAGCTTGAGCTTTAACATTATTTCAATTGACTTAGTTTTCAATTGGTATTTAGTTTACCATTGGTTTTGTTTCCCACTCCCTAACTTTATAATGAAAAATGATTAAAGAATGATTATTGATTTTTAATTGGTTTCATTTGCTTATAAAGATAAATATCTTCAATTGGTATCTAGATGCATTTGTTTACTCAAAATTGGTATCATTGTGTTTTTCAATTGGTATCATGTGTTTTATTTTCAATATGTTTTAATTTCAATTGGTATCATATTTGTTTTCAATGCCCTTCTTACTTTCAATTGGTAATTGGTAGGCATTTCTTAAATGTTTTTATGTTCACTTTCTTTTGGTATCATAATGCACTTCAATGACACATTTTTTTAATTGGTATCATTTTTGGTGTCACCCCTTGAAGTAGTTTATTGATTCATTGTTTCATATATTTAGGGGGAGAAGAATTCATATCTATTTTGTTTTTACCCCTTTGTTGATGATTGACAAAAAGGGGAGAAGAATTTGGAGTTGATATGCATGAGTTTTCAGTTTTATGTTCATTTCATCTCCATTGGTATCAAGAGCATTATGAGTTTTGTTTTTATCCATTGGTATCAAGAGCATTATGAGTTTTGTTTTTATTAGTATCAAGAGTTTTGTTTGGTAAGTTATTTGTTTTAATTGGAATCAAGAGCATGTTTCATATGCATGTTCATTTTATGTCAAGAACCTTGTTTATATGCATCTTATTGTTTGTTTATTCCTAATGTCAAGAACCTGTTTTTATATGCATCTTATTGTTTGTTTATTCCTATGCATGAGTTAAGGGGGAGCTTCTTTGAAGCTTTACTTTAATCCATGCATATATAACTCCATGAGTTTTGTCATCATCAAAAAGGGGGAGATTGTTGGCCCAAAGGCCTTCCACTCTAGTTTTGATGATGATTAACTCATGTAGTTATGTGTACTAATAATCTTGTGATTTTAGTTTCAGATCATTAACCAAGATATTAGTTGGTGTTTAGCTTCAACAAGATGATTTGGAAGCTTGCACATGTTGATTCAAGAGCCCGCGCATCAAAGATATATATAGCACTTGCCCGGTGAATCAAGAGTTTTTGGATCGAGCCGACTTGGAGATTGCGCTCTAGCTTGGAGTTTGCGCTCTACAAGAAGACTTAGGTTCCATAGTTTTAGTTTGGGTTTAGATCCTAATTGTAAAGATTAGTATAGTATGATAAGCTCAAGTTCACAACACACACGTTTCATGTTTTGGTTTTCGGTTTTAGGTTTAACCGATCTTGGTTTTCATGAATAGATTTTATATCAAAACAAGTTTACATGGTTTATGTATATTAGATTTGTTCTATATACATGCATGCTTCAATTGTTTAAACAAACTTAGTTTGATAATCTACTTCATGAGTTTTATGTTTTGATATTTATAACAAAACATATTTTTAGACTTAATGACAAAAATCATGATATATACATGTTTCATGTATATTGGATTTCTATCCATATGCATCATGCTTCAAAATGTTTAAATATCATAGTTTTGTATTATGGATGAGTTTTGGACAAAAGGTATTCTCTATTCAAGATTCCAAGTTTTAGAAAATACAAGTTTTGTTTTTTGGTAAAAATAATATGCTACAAAAATAGTTCATGTTGATTGATATTTGAGCTAAACTTTTTATCACAAGTTTATATATCAATGCAAAATGCAAAACTATTTTTGGGGATTTTTACAAGAGTTAAAAGATTTATTGGAATAGTTTTTACCTCAGTTTTCTGACCTATTTGCTGCCTGCCAGGCAAGGTCGGTCGACCGCACGGTCGACCGCACCAAGTAGCCAGTCGACCGGGCGGTCGACCGACGTGCACAGAAACGTGCACGCTGGCTACAGCCTTGGCCGGTCGACCGAGCGGTCGACCGACTGAGAGCAGTTTGCTCTCGGTTTGTTTGGGTCGACCGGGCGGTCGACCGGGTGTTGCAACGTTCAAAAATTTGAACGTTGGGCGGTCGACCGGCCGGTCGACCGACAGACTATTTCTGGCCGTTTGAACTGTCAACGGCTAGTTTCCTAAATGGGCTATAAATACCCCATTTGCAAGAGTTTTTCTCTAAGGTTTTTGGTGCGAATTTTTTCATACTCTTTGGTATTTTTGCTGCAATTAAAAGAAGTTTTTGAACTCATATTGAACAATCTATTTTGAGGTTTTTGCTAGGGTTTGGAAAATCAAAGAAGAGGTTTTTGGGAAAAGCTTTTAATTGAACTTCACCATCTTGATTTTTATTGTTTTCTCAAGGATTTTTCTTTGTGATTTTGATTTCCATTCCATTGGTTTTTTTCACACTTGAGCTAAAATCTACTATCTTCTCTATAGGATTTTGTGTGGGAAAATGAGATTGTTTTGTGGTTGTTGTTTGAAACCACTAAGTTGTAAACCCAATTCTTGCTTTGTGCCATTTCCCTCATTGTGTTGAGGAGGTTGTGCAACTTGGGTTGTGAGGTGTTTTGTGTAAGCTTGGTGCTAATCCCTCAAGTTGTGAGGTGATTGTTTGTTGGATTGGAGGAGTGCCTCAAGGAGGAGGTTGTGTTTGTAAGGAGAGGAGTTGGGTACTCCTTGTATTATGATTGTCCCAAATCCTCGGTGGAGGTTCCCTTTGTGGGAGTCCTTTGTGGACAAGCTAGTGGATTGGAAATCCTTCGTGTGTCGAAGGCGGGGATGTAGAGCTGGGTGCTCGAACCTCGGAACATATCTCTTTGTTTGCGCTTGATCCATTGACTCTTGCTCTCTCTCTTTACTTTGTGCAAATTGTTATATCTTGTACTTGCTTGTGTGTGCATCATTATAGTAATTGCAATTAGTTTTTAAATTTCGCATTAAGTTCACTAGATTAGCATCGTCACCTATTCACTCCCCCCTCTAGGTGACTTTTCACAGACTTGCAGCTCAAGACTTTACCACATTAATCATCCTATACATGTCGGTCACTCTTTTCTTCTATGACAGTAAATGCACGGTGCCGTGGTATATTGTAGAACAGATTGCCAATATGCAGCTGATGAGGACAATATGCTGGACAAAAGCTGTTTGGCAATTCCTGATTGAGTCAATGGACATCTTCAGGCAAACCACGTACGACCTGCAAGGATGCTCCGTGCAAATAATTGTAAGTACAAATCTCATATTTGGCCAACATTGTATGAAAGTTACCCAAATTTTTTTTTGAATATTTGTGTAAACTAATTTAATTTTCCTTGGTCGCAGTATTGGCTATGTGAGAGGGCCCCTATTTTTGAGCCGAGGTCTGGTTTGGAGGACATAACCCCACGCGTTTTAAGATGGGACCTCCAAAATATTAGTAGATCTCTATTTGAAGTTGATCTAAATGAGATTGACAGCAATATTGTAAGTCAGACTTTTTTTGTTCAGTACAAATAAAATGAGACCATAGTCGCATTATTGAGCTGCACCTTTCGCAGTTCGTTTTGTGCCTGGCAAACAATGTGCGACCATGGTCGCATTCCCCTGAAAATACCTTTTACATGGAATGCGACCATGGTCGCAGTCTTGGGCTGCATGGCTTGGCAGATAATTTGGGCATGACAAACATACTGCGACCATGGTCGCATTCTTTTCAAAAATACTTCATAAATAAACTGCGACCATGGTCGCAGTTCCATTATTTCATTGTTTTATTTTTAACTTACCTTTTTCTGTTTATTTTCAGATTTTGACTCGAATGGGCAACATCTCTATTGCTGAAAAAAATATGGTTGGCCTTCCTGTTGAAGGAGAAGAGGAGGAGGAAGAAGAAGAAGCAGAAGATGAAGATGAAGAAGAAGAAGAAGAAGGAGATGAAGGTGTTGGCCCAAAGGCCTATCACCCTAGTTTTGATGATGATCAACTCATGAAGTTATGTTTACTAATGATCTTGTGTTTAATTAGTGATAGATTTATGATCAAGATCTTAGTAGGTGTGGAGCTTCAACAAAGGATAAAATGTCAAGATTTGGAGCTAGTACGGTGTGATCCAAGGAGCTTTTGGATCAAGCTTGGACCAAGTCAAGAAGATAGAAGACTTCAAGGGAAGACTTCAAAAGATGAAGACTTGTGTCTAGGTATAAGATTTTGTTTTTGTTTTAGTTAAAAATGTAAAGGATAGAATAGTTGGTGGATTGCTCAAGTTCATATCACACACACACTCTTGATTTATATGTGTTTTTCATAAATGATTTTTAGTTCTAGAAAAATACCGTTTTGGTTTTTGGTGTTTCAAATATACATGTGTTTTTAACCAAAACCAAGTTTAGAGCTTATTGTCAAAAACATAGATATTTCATCTTGATTGTGTAGTGGATCATATCCATACACACTATGCCTTAAAATGAATTATAATATCTTGTTTTTGTATTTGATGAAGATTTGGAAAAATATTGTTTTGGAAAAATAAAGTTTAGAAAACATGTTTTGGAAAATACAGTTTTTATCTTGAGCCAAATATTTCCAAGTTACAAAAATAGTCCAATCTTTTATAACATGCCTTGATTTTGTGCAAGCATATTTGATTATCAAAGTATATTGGTTAAACTATTTTTGTAAATTTTTATGTATTTTATGGGATTTTATTTAAGCCAAAAGACCAAGTTTTAAATCCCAGAAAACTGTTTTCAGGTTTCAGCTAGTCGACTTGCCTACCTTTATAGTCGACTAATCCTGGAGTCGGCCGACCGGACCGATCGACCGACGTGCACAAACGTGCACGCCTATGTGTACTGGAGGACGGCCGACCGTGCCGGTCGACCGCTCCAGAGAGCAGAGCTCTCTGGAAAGTTCGGCCGACCGCGCCGGTCGACCGACAGAGAGTTAGTCTCTCAGCTCCAGTGGGTCGGTCGACCCGGGCGGTCGACCGTGGCTCCAACGGTCAGAAATCCGACCGTTGGCGGTCGACCGCACCGGTCGATCGACAGCTCTGACAGACCCCAACGGCTAGTTTTCTGGCAGCCTATAAATTGGGGGTCTTGTCATTGTTTTGAGCCAAGATTTTCAAGTGAGTTTTCACCAGTTTTTCCTGAACTATTTAGAGTTTTTTTCTCCACTTGATTTAGAGCAAATATTTCCAATCAAAAGGAGAGATTTATCAAGAGTGTTTAAAAGAGAATTTCTTGAGTTTTCCTCCACCACTCTCATCCTTGTTTTTCTAACACCACACTTGAGCTATCCATTGATTATTCATCCTATAGGTGTGTTGTAGTGAGAGCCTTTAGGTGATCAAAGTGTTGTGATCACCAAAGATCTTTTCTTTGTTCTTTGAGGAGTTTGTCCAGAGCCCTTCACGGGGAATTCGGCAACACTCTTGTGTTATACATAGTGTTTAGTGTAAAAGTTTTAATTAGGTCATATTTGCTTTTAGCTTCCGCATTATTTGCATTATTTGCATCATTCATCATTAAGTGACCATTAGATTAGCCTTCACCTATTCACCCCCCTCTAGGTGAACCCTTCAGAAGGAGGCCATACATATAATGAAGCTTACATCCCGGCGAAAAAGGAGCCAGAACCGGCTGAAACGAGTGAGCAAGAACCAGTTTTTGAAGGTTATTTGCCACCTCCACCGGATGTTCAAGCAGAAGAAATAAAACAATTGAGGTCTCAGAATCAGTACTTGAGAGAATATGTTTCTCAGCTTGAAAAAAATTGAAAATATGGAGACTGAGAACAGACTCAAGGCTGAATTAAAATTAAAAAGGAGAGAAAAAGAGAGAAGAAAAAACAAAAAAGGAAAGAAGAGCTGCTGAGAGCAGCCGCTGCTGCGAAGGAGAAGGAGAAGAAGAGAAGGAAAAGGAGAAGAGGAGGAGAGAAGTGGAGGAGAAGGAGAATAGAAGAAGGGAAGGAGGAGAATGAAAGGATAATGAGGGAAGAAGAGGAGAAGGAGAAGAAGAGGAGGGAAAAGGAGGAGCAGGAAAAGGTGGAGAGGAGGAGGGAAGAGGAGGGGCAGGAGAGGAGGAGGAGGGAAGAGGAAGAGAATGAGAAGAGGAGGAAGGTGTTAGAGGAGTTAAAGAAGAAGAGGGAGAAAAAGATGAAAGTGGCAGAAGAGGAAAATAGAAGGAAGGGTGAAGAGGAAAAGGAGCACAAAAGAATGAAGGAACAGATGGAGAAGCAGGCTGAAGAGGAGAAGAAGAAAAAACTGGAAGAGGATAAAATAATGGGTTCTGAGTCTATTTTAAATATTACTGGAGAAGATATGCCAAGTTTTTCTCTGAATATAACTCAAATGACTCAAGAAATCTAAAGAGATAGAGCTTCTGAAGAAGAAATTCAAGAACATACTCCGCCTCAGAAGCAATCCTCAAAAGAAACTGTTTTGGAATACTCTAAAGGAACTATTGAAAGGGGAGTCAAAGAACGCAAGCGCGCTAAAAGAGATCGCGATGACTCCGACTTCGTTTATTCAAAACAGAAGAAGAAAAAAACGAACATCCTCTTCCACAACCTGCGGCTGTGAGTTCTGCCACTGGTTTCGGCGACAAAGAGATTTCCTCTACAGAGCCAAAATCGAGAGAATTGACCGAAACCAGAGCATACAGAATTCTGCAGCCCCATCAACAAGCTTTTGTAAAAAATTTCTTCGACAAGTCCTTCTCTGAGTAAGTTAATTCATATCAAAAAAATCTGTTATACCTTTATATAAGAACATTTAAATTACTAACTTTGTTTTGAATATCTTGCAGCTCTACTGCGTATCAGGATACCGAGAACGGAATCATTATTACAAGGAATGACATTGAGGACCTGATATTCAGTAGAGACTTAGATGCAAATATAATTCATTTTTACATGCAGCATCTAGAGAAGGGAAAAGGATTAAAAAGCATATTCTTCCGGAGCGAAACTTGGGTAAAAATCTACTTTCTCTTTTACGGTTTACTGTAATATCAATTGTGAAACAGATTACTTATATTCTCTATCTCTGTGTAGGCGTGTACTGCGACTAAGGTCGCAGCTGCGACTAAGGTCGCAGTTTATAATTAAAATGTACTGCTACTAACTATTGTACTGTGACTAAAGTCGCAGTTTATAATTAAAATGTATTGCGACTTAACTCATCTTCTCTATTTGTGTAGGCATGTACTGCGACATAGATCGCAGTTTATAATTAAAATGTATTTGTAGGCTGTCTAAAAATATCCAACAGACAAGCTACTAAGAAAGCAGAGTTCCAGCAACAAGGCGCGTCGGCCCGAAGCCCCGCGTCTCAGCAACAAGGCGCGTCGGCCCGAAGCCCGCGTCTCAGCAACAAGGCGCGTCGGCCCGAAGCCCGCGTCTCAGCAACAAGGCGCGTCAGCCCGAAGCCCCGCGTCTCAGCAACAAGGCGCGTCGGTCCGAAGCCCGCGTCTCAGCAACAAGGCGCGTTGGTCCAAAGCCCGCGTCTCAGCAACAAGGCGCGTCGGCCCGAAGCCCGCGTCTCAGTTGCAACTACCCGAAATAAGGGGCCAGTCACCGCACATGTAGCAGGAAGTGGCCCCTCATTGTGGAGCGTTTTCAGGGGGCACGATCACCCCCTAAAAACCCTATAAATAGTCCCGTCACTATGGAAGGAGGGGACGACTGACGACGAGAAGGAAAAGGGACGACAATCAAAGGAGAGATCAACGACAGAGAGAGAAAAAAAAAACCCTTCAGCGAGCTTACTGAGTACTAGCCGCTCTTCGCCTACCTCCTCTTTGAGAGTTTTGGTAGACTGAGCTGAGTTACTCTTTCTACCGACCGAAGAGAAGACCCTCGACGGTCCAGGACGGTCATCTGGTCAACGGAGAACAAGATTCACTCTCCATCGCCACACGAAGAACCCAGCCTTAAACAAAGGGAAGATTCAGACATCCTCCCTCCCTTGTAACTGGAAAAGAGGGAAGAGTAGTTCTTTTGGTTGTAATCGTTTCGCTTGAATCAAGGAAATCTTTTACAGCTAAAACCACTTTCTCCGACCACCAGATTTTCCGGCGCGTACAAGAGATGGCGACTCCGCTGGGGACTCTCTTCGTTACTGACGAGCGCACCGTGGTGCAAGATGACGTTCTCCGTAAGGGGAAAATGGTCGAATCCCTTGTCGTCGAGTTCGACCAGGCGAAGTATGAAGAGTTCCTCTCTTCTGGCTCCAAGAGCCCAAAGACCCGCGTCTGCCGCAGGGTCTCAAGTGGACAGCCCCCTGAAGCCCAATCTGAGGCTCTGTCGGGTGCTCCTGCTGCCCACTGTGCCAAGTTTGGTTCACGCGCCGACGCCTCCCAGAAGGCCCGCGTAACCTCAGACACCTCTACTGCGATCAACCGCGTCGCGCAGAGCACACGCGCCAACGCCTCTCTGAAGGCTCGCGTGGTCCCTGGCACATCTACTGGTGCGATCGACCGTGTCGCACAGAACGCCCGCGTCAGCGTCTCTCAGGAGACCCGCGTGGCAAACACCCCGGGTTCTACAAACCAGGAAGTTGTTGGCTTCTCTCTTCCTCCACGGCGCAATCGGAATGCCGAGCGTCGACAGAGAAGACGCGCGCGTCAACACTCGGTCGGAACCGTTGGTTTTCTGACTGGGGTTGAACGCAGCGTACGATCTGATGCTTTGCCCGCACCTCGTCCAGTGCGAGAGGTCCGTGTTTGGCGACCCAAACGCGAGACTCCCCAAGTTGAGCCTTCTGAAGACCAACTTGCCAAACGCCAAAGCGAAGCTTCTGCGTCTTGTCAAACACAGGAAGCACGCGCCCATAGGCGTGGGGCCCAGCAGCCCACTCTCTCCCAAGTCTCCCTGCTCCAACGCAGCAGACAGCAACGCGAAAGTCGCGTCTTATATCAACAGAGACGCCAGACGCGCGTGACGCAGCCGCGACGCGACAGCCGCGTTTCTGAAACCTGTGTCCAGGCTGAACAGCACATGACTGTCTCCCGTCGTCGACGTTGCGAGACCAGTCTCTTTAATCCCCCTCCCACAGATTTGAGGGATTATTTGACAAGGAAAAGGAGTGCCAATCAGACCACTTCTCCATGCTGCTGTCAACAGCTCATCCAGATGCTCTCTGGATGCCATTGCGAGTCAGGCGTGCACCAGCCGTCTTTAATTAGACAGCTAACCCTGATTCCCCCGTCAGCCAAGAGAAGACGCTCCCACAGGAGGAGAACCTTCTCAGATGTTGAATACCCGGAGCTTACTGCAAACATGACTAGCAGAAGCAAGGGAAAACAACTAATGGTCAACTCAGAGGAATCTGACTCTGAACCGGAGGGGGTGTATCAACACACTCGCACCCGGACAGGGGCCATTCCCCCAATTGACTATAATGCCTTAGCCCGCGGCATTAGAATGGGTGGTTCTCACTCCGCTATAGTGGAGTCGCAGGCTTCAAACTCTTCCGTCGAGAAGGAGGCTTCCGCCTACATGGCCGACACTCCTGAGGAGACGACCAGGCGTTTAGAGCAGACGCAGAAGCACCAGATGGATATAATCGCCTCTCAACAGAGATCCATTGACTCCCTCAAGCATATGCTTGAGAAATTGCTTGAAGAAAGAGCGAGATCTCCTCCTAGAAGGCCGAAGGGGAAAGGGAGAAAGGGAGGAAGCCCACCCTCCGAATCTTCTGACGAGACACGACGATCTACCTCGGATGTGTCCAAGCCCTCGTCGCAGGCAAGAAGCGACCAAGACCAGGAGAAGACTCATGCTAAGAGGGTGAGTCAATTGGAATGACGCCTCGAGGCCCTTGCCAATCGCAAGGACCTCCAAGAAGCAGGAGTGGTCCGGCCCTATCCGGCTGAGTGGGACTTAGTTCCATACCCTCCTAAGTTCAAGGCTCCAACCCTCCAAGCATTCGACGGGAAGGGGTCACCCAACCAGCACATCTACTACTTCAAATCCCAGACCGGGAATGTGGTAGATAATGACGCCATCCTGGCGCGACTGTTCATCGGCACCCTGAAAGGGTTGGCTTTTGAGTGGTTTATGAAGCTCCCGGAGGGTTCTATCAAGAACTGGGGGGATCTAGAGAAGCTGTTCTTGACACGCTTCTTCGAAGACGACTCCGAAGTCACAATGCCTACCCTTTTAGCTACAAAACAGCGAAAGGGAGAGTCCGTCAAGTCTTTCGTAGAAAGATTTCAGAACATGGCGCTCCGATGTCCAAGCGGCATGACCCAGGCCACCCTGGTGGAAACATGTCGCCATAATCTCCAAACCTCACTCCTTGCTCAAATAGGAGTTGCTGAAAGCCGCACCTGGAAACAATTAGTCCAGCAAGGTGAACAGGCTGAGGAGATTGTCGCCCGCGTCAGAGCGGAAGAAGGCAAGCCCAGGCCAGAGAGGTCGACAAGGCGTGCACCAGACACCTCCCTCCAGACGAAGCGGAAGGATAATTTGGCGACGGAGACCAAATCTCCCACCAAACCTCAAACAGGCAGGGCAAGTGGCTCTTCAAGCCAGCCACGCCCCAACAAGCAGTATTCCTTCAAAGAGGAACACGTCGATTCGCTCTTCAAGCTACTCAACAAGAGCAATCGACTGAAGCTCCCTGAAATTAGGCGCCCGGAGGAAGTCGGCAAGACCGACAATCCCACCTACTGCTTATACCACAGGATGCTCGGACATCCTACCAAAAGCTGCTACGTCTTTAAGGACATCCTTCAAGCTCTGATTGACGCGGAGGTATTAAAACTCCGACCGGAGCAGAAGAAGATGACGGCCAACATGACGTCGATTCTCCAGTTTGGGACACGACCCCCGACACCCGTGGGGGTGATCTCTGTCCCGAAAGGAGAACTGAGGGTGGTCAACACAGACCCTCATCAGCAGCGGGAGAAGGGCTTGGTACCCGTCCCTACACCTCGAGGGGAAATCATGTGGGTCCACCCTGACCTCGTCGACGAACAACAATGGACGACTGTGACCAATAGGAAGTCCAAAGGCAAAGGGAAGACTTCATCTTGCCATGTGATATGCGCCTCCTCTCGAGAAGCGGACGCTGATGTTCCCTCGCTGACTGACTCAGAAGAGGAGACAATAGTCCTGGCCGCAGAGCCCAGCCAACCTACGGCGGGGACCCGTTCAGGACAGGCATACCTGAAACAGTATGGCGAGACAGCCATAGCTCCTCCACAACCAGCTGCAGAGCCAGCAAAGCCCTCCTCTAAACAGCCTGGGGAGAAACAGAAAGAAACTCGGTTTTCTTGAGTTCTTGCGAAAGGTGTAACGGAAGGATCCTCGACACCTTACAGTTTTGATGTCTTGGCTCAATTAGCCAACATCCCGGCACGCATTACCTTGTATGAGCTCCTGAGGCTATCAAAGTCAACCAGAGAGGCTCTACAAGAAGCTTTGGCAAATGCTGAGATCTTTATGACCCGCGTGCCAAGGGAGGAAGATGTAGAGGATTGCCTCCACACCTCCCCAAATGCTCCCTGCATCACCTTCACAACAGATGACATGCAGGTTAAAGGGAAGCATGACCGACCCCTATACTTCACAGGGTATATTGGGTCATCCGAGGTGAACCGCATCCAGGTAGACCCAGGGTCTGCGCTAAGCATCATACCTCGCCGGGTTATGCAGTTTCTAGGCATTCCTACCCATCGTCTGAGCCCTACCCAGACAACTATTTACGGGTTCAATGCCAACAGCTCCCGCCCGATGGGGAAGATCAAGCTCAAATGCCAGATCGGGAGCCTCAAGTCGGAAGTGACGTGTTACGTCATTGACGCGGACACTTCCTACAACCTGTTGCTGGGACGACCATGGATTCACCGCAATTCCATCGTTCCCTCTACCCTCCACCAAGTCATGAAATACATTGACGAAAGTGGACAGGTCCGAACGTTGATTGCCGAAAGGCATCCGTTTAAAGGGGTTGAAAATTATTTCACGGACTCCCTCTTATATCAGGATCCGGAAGAGACTAATGAAACCCCACAACCAGAGGAGCCAGACTCTGGTAATGAAGCTGACATTGAGCCTGAGAAAGAAGAGTGCCTGTGGGAGTTGGAACCACTTGTAAAGAGCACTAATAAGCTCGATGTTGATACCACCGACGATGCAGGCGGTTGGTATATTAATGAAGATTTAGATTTCGCGTATTTCCCTGCGTGTGAGTCTGATTCAATACCGTCGGATACTAGTACCGACGTAGATGAGGATGTCTGGTTGGCAATGGATGCTTTGACATCATTGCATGTACCAATAAAATCATCCTTCAGGACGTACCAGGATAATGGAGACGCGCAAGAGTCTGTATTCATGGTTCCAGCCAGACGAAAAGGCCAAAGACCAATACTTTTTGGGCGAATCGCGTCTGAACCAATGCCCCACGAAGAATCGGAAGGTGAGGATGAATCCCCTCAGTTCGATAATTATGAACCGAAAACGCTCAAGATGATGAAGCGCATGGGGTATGATCTAACCAACAGGCCTGGGTTGAACTTCGGAAAAGGAAGAAGAACACTGCTTCGATCCTTTGTACTGAAAGGGAAAACCCCTGATTACTATCATCAGACGCGCCGGGGGTTGGGCTATATATCAACTCCGGTGCCATCAGCCTCTGATTCGGAGAGACTGTCAAGTCATGACTGCTCATCAGACACGTCGTCGTGGGAATCAGATGTCAGTGTCGGCAACATCTTCAAAGGGCTTTCAGTAAACATGGTTTCGACAAGCCATATGGAGGATGAAGATGAAGAAATAATCCAATCTGATACAGATCCTTGGATCAAACATTTGAATGCTCTTTGGGATATCCGCTTTGAACAGCGTGAACCACCCACAGAAGACAAGGTTGTTCAAGTCAACCTAGGAGATGAAGCCAATCCTAAACCCATCTTCATAAGTGACGGCCTGTCACCTTCGGAGAAGAAGGATTTAATATCTCTTGTACAAGAGTATATAGATGTCTTCACCTGGAATTATGAGGACATGCCTGGACTTGATCCTCAAGTGGCTATGCATCGCCTCAACATCAATCCGGACATGAAGCCTATTAAACAACAGCAGCGACGGTTCCGTCCAGAGATAATGGAGGCAATCCAATCAGAAGTCAGGAAGCTTATTGACTCCGGCTTTATCAGGGAGGAACAGCATCCCGATTGGGTAGCCAACATCGTCCCCGTCGCCAAGAAGAACGGGAAGATCCGGATCTGCATCGACTTCCGTGATCTAAACGAGGCCTGCCCCAAAGACGAATTCCCATTGCCAATCACAGATGTCATGATTGACAATACTTGTGGATTCGAGCGAATGTCCTTTATGGACGGGTTCTCAGGATATAATCAAATCAAGATGTATCCCGATGACGAAAAGCACACCTCCTTCAGGACACCTCTAGGGGTATATTGCTACACCGTCATGCCCTTCGGTCTGAAAAATGCGGGGGCAACCTACCAAAGGGCCATGAATGCCATTTTCCATCGGCAGATACGCAAAACGGTGGAATGTTATGTCGACGACATCGCGGTGAAAAGCCGCACTAAAGGTGATCACATAGCAGACCTGAGGGTGGTCTTCGACATCATGCGGGCTCATCAATTGAAGATGAACCCCACCAAGTCCTTCCTGGGGGTAGCCAGTGGCAAATTCCTAGGGTTTGTTGTGACTTCCACAGGAATCCATTTGGATCCGGAGAAAGTCCGTGCTATCCAAGAGATGCAACCCCCCAGAAGCCTCAAGGAGCTCAGAGGATTACAAGGACGATTGGCATACATCCGCAGATTCATTTCAAATCTCTCCGGGAGATGCCAACCCTTCGCTAAGCTGATGAAGAAGGGCGTTTCGTTCATTTGGGACGACGCTTGCCAGCAAGCATTTGAGGAGATCAAGCACTACCTCACCCAACCACCAGTCCTGGCGGCTCCGGTATCCGGAAAGCCTTTCCTGGTGTACGTCCGATCAATGGATCATTCTTTGGGAGCTCTACTAGCTCAGAATGATGACCAGGGGCGAGAACAAGCAATCTACTACCTAAGTAGAACGATGATCGGAGCCGAACATCGGTATAACCCGATCGAGAAGGAATGTTTGGCATTAGTGTTCGCCATTCAGAAAATGCGACACTATCTGGTGGGCCAAACCATAAATGTCATATCCAAAGTCAACCCCCTGAGGTTACTTATGACAAAGCCTTCTTCACTAAATGGCCGGCTGGCAAAATGAGCCATATTGCTATCACAATATGAGATGCATTTTCTGCCACAAAAGGCTATTAAGGGACAAGCGGTGGCGGACTTCTTAGCTGAACACCCAGATCCCAGGGCAGCCAAACTCTACGAGGATCTCCCAGATGAGGTCGCCGAAGTCTGCCTAGCTCAGACACCGTTCGAAAGTCAAGTATGGTAACTTTTCTTCGACGGTGCATCAAGGGCAAGCCCGAAGGGACACACAGTAGCGGGGGTAGGAGTGGTACTCGTCTCCCCACAAAATTACGTGATTCTCCGAGCTATCTCGTTAACCGAGCCCTGTTCCAATAATGTGGCGGAATACAACGCTCTTTTGATTGGGATGCAATTCGCCGATGAGATTGGCGTTAAAAATCTCGAGGCATACGGTGATTCTAAACTCATCGTCAGCCAAGTTCGCGGAGAGTATGAGGTCAGGCATGAAGATCTAGTACCCTACTACAACGCGACAATCCACATGGCCGAGAGGTTTTCAAACTTCTACATCGACCATGTACCGCGCAAGCAAAATGCGCATGCAGATGCACTTGCATCCCTTGCTGCCTCCTTAGCTCTTCCAGCCGGAGCAATGGAGAAGGTATTCGTCTATAGCCACGACCTATACTGCCCAAAAAGTCCCCTCGGAGACTACCAGAGGTCAACGGGAGATCGTCGCGGTAAGGAAACACTTGAAGTGTCAACCGATCCAGAGCTTAAAGACTGGCGATTCCCCTACATTGATTTTGTCTTGTACGGCATCTTGCCCGAAGACACCAGGGAGGCGGCTGCCATCCGAAGGAAAGCCTCCAAATTCTACTACAATGCGATTTCGCGAACATTGTATCGTAGATCGCATGACGGGATCCTGCTCCGGTGCCTCTCATCAAAAGAAGCCCACGAAGTGTTGAAAGAAGCCCACGATGGTACGTGTGGAGCTCATCAACCTGGCCCGAAGCTGGCAAACCGACTCCAAAGATTGGGTTACTACTGGCCCAAGATGGTTGCCGATGCTGTTGCCTATGCCAAAAGATGTCACGCCTGTCAAATACATGGCGATTTCATCCATCAAGCACCAGGATACCTCCACTCTACGACCTCTACCTGGCCGTTCGAAATGTGGGGGATGGACGTGGTTGGTCCTATCAGCCCACCATCATCAAAGGGACATCGGTTCATCCTAGCGATAACCGATTACTTCTCAAAGTGGGCCGAAGCTATCCCTTTGAAAGAGGTGAAATCTTCTAACGTGATCAAGTTCGTGAAACATCACGTTATTTACCGCTTCGGTGTGCCTCGGCGGATTGTCCATGACAATGGACCCCAGTTCATCAGCCAGGCTTTTCAGAGATTCTGCGCCAAGTTCAGAATCCAGAGTGTGTCATCAACGGCATACTATCCGCCCGCTAACGGCCTCGCAGAAGCTTTCAATAAGACTATTGGCAAGCTTCTCAAGAAATTCGTCTCGAAAAGTCAACGGGACTGGGACGATAAGTTGGGCGAATGCTTATGGGCCTATCGCACGACTGTGCGAACCCCAACTAAAGTCACGCCATTTTCCTTGGTGTACGGATGCGAAGCCGTCCTTCCACTGGAAATCCAAATTCCATCTCTTCGCGTCGCCTTGACAGCGGAAATGACAACAGAGGAGAAGCATCGACAGCGACTCCAAGAATTGGAAGCCTTGGACGACAAGCGTCTGCAGGCCCAACAACAAATCGAGCTTTACCAAGCTCGTATCACCAGAGCCTTCAACAAGAAAGTCAAATCCCGAACTTTCAAGAAAGGCGACCTCGTCTTAGCCGTCCGAAGACCCATGGTCATGACGCACAAGACGAAAGGAAAATTCCAACCCAAATGGGAAGGACCGTTTGTAGTAGAGTCAGTCTACTCAAATGGATCGTATCGCCTCATAACCTCAAATGGCGATACACTCATGATGCCAATCAATGGCAAATTCCTGAAGAAATACTATCCCTAGATGGCATTCTTCCACCGATCAAGTTAAAAATACACCTCTGATCGGAAACATCCAACGCCTCCGACGGCTAAGGATAGAGGAAAATGTTGGCTTTTAAGTCCAACATAAGTCTTCGACAACTCATCATGCTGAGGGGAATAGCATGGCTAGCCCAACTCAAACGGTAGTTGGTAAAGGCATGACAAACCCGTTGACAGCTGAGGATTTGCTAAAAATCCTAAGGGACACGTTCCCATTTGATCCGACGCCTCCGACGGCTAAGGATAGAGGAAAATGTTGGCTTTTAAGTCCAACATAAGTCTTCGACAACTCATCATGCTGAGGGGAATAGCATGGCTAGCCCAACTCAAACGGTAGTTGGTAAAGGCATCTCAAATCCGTTGATAGCTGAGGGTTTGCTAAAAATCCTAAGTGGACTTGATTCCACTCTTCCCTCCAAAAATCCCTTACCAATTCTCATCCATAGAATGGTAGGACCACAAAATGCAATCATTACTATGTTAACACTATACCTCTGGTAATGAATACTCTTTGTCAAGTATAAACCTTGCTTGTTAACTCTGCATAGAGTAACAAACTCTCAAATTTGCCAAGTTAACACTATACCTCTGGCACTTCAAATTCCACTTGTCAATTCTCATCAATAGAATGACAGGTCCTCAAATTGCTCCTATCGCAAGCAAATTCTTGTCAAGTTAATATCACACCTCTGACAAAACTACTGTTTAAAGTTAACATTACACCTCTAAGCAGTACATCGAGTGCCTGTCAAGTTAATATCACACCTCTGATAGTCACCTTTCTTCAGACTTCCGTATCGAAGCTGAAATGGATGATGCCAAGTTAACACTACACTTCTAGCATCCGAGTCATCGCTAAGTTCAAAAATACACCTATGGCCATGACCTTTCCTCGACTTCTTCGTCTAAGTCGAGATGACCAATGCTAAGTTCAACATCACACCTCTAGCATTACCTCACTGTTAAGTTAAACATTACACCTATGACAGTGACATTCTGAGTTAAGTTAATATCACACCTCTGACTCACATCCTTGTCGAGTTAACACCACACTTCTGACAAGACTATCTCCAACCCGTTAAGTTAATATCACACCTCTAACGGTGAAAGCTTTACTAGATTCCTCGCGGGTCTAGTTTCACTTGTTATTCTCTTCAACAGAATAACAGGTCCACCTAAAGACATTGTTAGGTTAACATTACACCACTGACAATGTTTTATCAAATTCCCCAGCTGACCTTGAATCAAGTCAATCCTAGACACTTGACAAAAGTTCACCTTCTCTGGGAGCACGCATTCACCCTATCACTTTCTTTTATAAAGTGGCGGGTCCACCAAAATCATTCTTTTGCTTCTAAAACAAAACATTCAAGACAACAGAAAGAGGCAAAAAGAAAAGTGTCACTTTTATTCATATCCAAACACATGAAAGTGATACAAAACGCTCTCTTATACAATAAGATTGAGTGTTACAATTAAGGAGTACAAAGAAGTCCCTCTCTCTCTCTGAGGCCGTACTCACTCCTTGAAGCCGCATCTGATCCTAAGTGCATGATGTCTGAAGAAGTGGCGACTGTTGGAACCGGTTGCACTTTGATGCATGACGCCAACTTCGAAAGCGCCCTAGCTGACCAAGCCAAGAGCAATGGTGTTCTTGAGGTCCGGTGGCAACAGAAGGTCCTGCAACCCTTCGTTCAGGCGCGTCTCTTTCCCTAGTAGACCATCCAACAAACATGGAGTCACTCTTGGGGTGAGAGAGGAAGTTTAGGAGTCATCACAAAGGATGCCACCCTCCACTAGGTCCAGCGGCAGCAGAGAGTCCTGCATTCATCACCATCCCTTTCCCCAGCAGGCCATCCAACGGAATGTCCTTGATGTCACTTCTGGGGTAGGGAGAGGAAGAGGATCTCATCCGCCACCGTAACCGCCGGACCACCCTCGCCGATACTCAGCCTATCCGTCTCTTGCACCAGATCTGAAGAGACCTTGGCGAGGGTTGGGTCCTCGTCAGAGATGTAATATACTCTCTTATAGGTGACGAGGACCATAATATATTCTCTCATAGGTGAACGTTGAACGAGTTCGCCGACCAAGGGCCCAGCAAACCTGCAAGGAACAAAAAGAGAGAATAAGAACAATCTGCAACTTAGTGTAAACAGAGAAAAACTAAGTCAGCAGAGGCGAACGCGGGAATGATCCACGCAGTCAGCCAAACGCGGGAATGATCCATGCAGTCTGCCAAGACGCAGGAATGACACGCGCAGCAAGCCAAACTGTTGCGTCAGCAGAGACAAACGCGAATCAAAACGCGGTCCCATTCTGCGCCTAGGTCAAAGAGCACAAACGCCGAAAAGGCACAGACGCCGAAAATTGCCATCTCCATGAACAGGAGTTGCAAGGTGCGGATCTGAAACCTTTTTTGGAATTCGTCCAAGGCATTGGCCATGAAACGCGCTAAGGCATAAGCCATAAAACGCGCCAACGCCAAGTGCCAAAGATTCCTGCACGCGCGTCCGGAGAAGTTCAGGTCTATGGTACAAATTCCAGAAGGAGTGCACCAATGCAGACTTCATGAGGGGGTCCAGATGACATGAAGCCAAGGTACAGGCCATGGTAAATCTAAAATGTCATGGTGAAACGAACGGCATACCCGTGGAGACCTCTATCAAGAGTTGTACTCTCTGCACCAGGACGCAAACGCGGTCACAAGGCAAAGAGTTGTTTTCTCCTAAAGAGACCAAACAGGAGCTTAAAAGCCCTGGGTCATCTTCAGAGCCTTCCTCATCCATGGAGACAATTCGCTGAGGAAGATGAAGGTTCTCAAAGCGCTCTCTCTTTCAAAAAACAAAATAGTCCAAAGGCAGGATTGAAGGGAGAAAGGGCGCCCTATTTATAGGCAACTCCTGATAATAGCGATTAATGGCCCCGTAATCTGAACCGCCGGCATTAATAACTGCACAACTGCCAAGATCCAATAAGGGCCGGACGCGTGTAACGCTGCTTCGAGAACCGCCGCTGGCGCTGATCTCCAACCGCCCGCACTGGTTTCTCGTTTAAGAGAATCAATACTCAAGCCCAATCAGCAGCCGACGCGTGGACAACTGCTTCGGGAAACAAAGCGGAAAATCCGCATCTGATATTTAAAGATCACACCAAATCCCTATGACAGGCTGTATGTAACGCCTGGGAGTTTACACCCAGACGCGGATTGAAGAACTATCCACACATCCGCGTCCCAGAAAGATGCCCGCGCGAGTCAAAGTCGCGTCCCCTCAGAGAGCACTTAATCCATTTTTGAATTAAGGGAAAGGCACAAGGCTGCGTCTCCCGCGTCTGCCTGATCCGCTTCCTTCTTCGCAGAAGCAGATCCGCGTTATTCAGAGCCGCGTCTCCCTGAATGAATGCCGCGTCTCATGAAACAATGATGGCCGCGTCTCCCTATGGATTGATGCTGCGTCTTGTCAAAAGGACTGGCTGCGTCTCCCGCGTCTGCCTGATCCGCTTCCTTCTTCGCAGAAGCAGATCCACGTTATTCAGAGCCGCGTCTCCCTGAATGAATGCCGCGTCTCATGAAACAATGATGGCCGCGTCTCCCTATGGATTGATGCTGCGTCTTGTCAAAAGGACTTAGTCCTGCCTAAGTTCTCATGAACTAAGAACCGCGTCTCACCCTGTGATTGACGCTGCGTTCGGAGGCCGCGTTTTCACTCTATGCTGCGTCTATGCTGCGTCTCATCAAGAAGACTTAGAGCCGACGCCGCGTCTCATTGAAAGAACTTAGTCTTACCTAAGTCTAGCATTCACAGCCAGGTGGATTCATCCACAGCAACGCAAAGAAGAAGGGGATAAAAAAATTTTCATACTTTTATTTCAAAAATGATAAAAGTAGATACAAACACTCTTGGTGAGCAGAGTGTCCTCTTCTTTACAAAAAAAAAGAGAGGGGAAAAAGAAAAGAAGGCTAAACGTCCTGGCTCGCCAAGGAACGGATTTGTTCCCTGAGATGATGCATCTTGATCTGACGCGCCTTCTCAGCCTCCACCATGGCTTGGACCCGCAGCTCCTCTTCAGATAGGAAGGGTTTTGCAGCCAGCTGCGCTCGCAGAGATTCCACCCTGGAAGAGTGTAGAGACAGACTCTCTTCAGCTCGCGCCTTAGCAGCTTGTTGCTCCTCAAGCTCCTCTTTGATGGTAACGAGCTTCTTCTCATTGAACGCAAGCACAGCTTCCGCCTTGGCAATGGTGTCCCGAGCCTTGGCAATGGTGTCACGAGCACTGATGATGACTTGCTCAGTGCTCTGCATGGTAAGCTCGGATTCCCTTGAATTGGCAGTTAGTCTTTGACATTCAGCCTGGGAATATTCAAGGCTGCGGGCCTCTGCAGCAATTTGTGCCTCCGCCTCCTGTCGCTCTTGTTCTTGAGTAGCTCGGAGCCTAGTCAGGGTGGCCTGGGCCTCACTAAAAGAGCCAGTATCTTCCAAGGACTCCAGCTCCTGCAGGTAGCCTCCCAGTTGCTCTACCACCTGCAGACACGCCTTGGCAAGTGAAGGGCCTCCGTTTAATTCAACGTTCACGGCCAGATTTTTAAGAAGCGTCTGGGCAAATTGGAACGAGCTGTTTCCACGTAAGATGAGATCAATACATGATCCCATCGAAGCGAAGAATTGCTGCACCATCTGACGTGCCAGTTCCCCCATGCCTTCACCACCTAGGAAGCTTCCCGACCCCTTTTCTGTCACAGGACAGGGGATATAAGGCGGATCTTCTCGCACAAGAGTCGTGTTGGCCGTTGAGACGGCAAGAGCTAGACCGGCCGCTGACACTTCCGGAGGTACTACCTCTGTAGGAGCCTCCACGATCAATGAGGGAGTGGTAAGCACGACCTCCTCAGAAACCTCCACCGAGACCTGAGCTGTATGGCCTTCTGGAAGGGTGCCAACCATCGGACCCTCCACCTGAACCCCCTCGGTCCTCTCTGCAAGTTATCGCGATGTTAGCCACAATGGTAGAAAAGCGAAACATTTAAAGCATCAGAGCTGCCTTACCAGGTTGGAGGTCCAGAGACGTCAAATCCTGCGGAATGGAAGTCTCCCCCGCTTCAGCAGTAACCTCCTCGCCCGGCAGAGTGAGAGCCTCCTCAGCCTCAGTGGTTCCTTCCTCTTCTGGCAGAGTGGAAGGCTCCCCGATCTCAACAGCTGCCCCCTTTGAGGGTATCTCAGCAGCCGAGACCTCAATCCTCTCAGGCTGGGTCAACTCTTTCACCATCTCCTCAACACGCGAAGAGGTTGTAGCGTCGGCGTCTCCGGCTGGCCCTGCAGCGTGAAAGAAGAATGATAAAACATCCTCTTCAATATGCAAAGAGAAAATTAGACAGAAGATGGGAAGAGTACCTTCAGTAGGGATAATCGCCAGCGATGGTGCAGTCGATGGCTCGCCCCCATATATTTCCTCCTCCGAGATGTGGAAGAATTTGCTCTGATCAGGAAGAGCGGGTTCATCGCCATAGTCGGTCTCGTCTTCAAAGGCGCTTTCCCCCGATATCGAAGAAGACGACAGCGCAACGCGAGGAAGCTCCGCAACAGGAGCCTTACCTCCAATTTCCCCAGTGGTAGGACTAGGGTCGACTGCCCTAAGACTGGAAATGAAGATGCTAGGAGACCCCGGCTGCCGTGCCTCGTCCCTCACATCATGAGCAGAAGAAGGCTCGGGTTGAACTGAGATGCCTACAATTTCAACATCCCCTCCAGTCATTATGTCAACCTCCACTGACTCGTCATCTTCGGCGGCGGTGGACTCGTCAACAAGCTCCCCTTCCTCCACGGTCTTACTGCGCGACCTAGGAGCACGAACTAGGGTGGGGAAATCTTCATCTTCCGACGGCTCCTCAACCCTAACAGGGATGTCTTCAGGAGGAGCCTCAACTCCAGCAGAGATATCTCCGAATTGGGAGACTTCAGCTGTTAAGTCCCTCCGAACCTTCTTTGGGGCAGGCTCAGCAATAGAAGCAGAGCGTCGACTACGCTTGCTCGCCAACTGCTTAGACCTCCTTGCCCGCGGCTCCTCCCTCGTGGCTGGTGGCTCAGCCCTTGTCGTTCGAGGCTCTGCCCTTGCCGGTCGTGGCTCCGCCCTCGCTGCTTGTGGCTCCTTCCTCGACCGTCTCTTGACCTCCTTATAAGCCTTCAAATACTGGTCGATAAGCTTCGAACGTTTACCGGACTCTGACCTGGCCTCGAGATGTGCATTGATGCTCTCAAGGCATGAAGACTCCGGAACAAGGTCTGGTGCCTGGCTGGCTTGGAAGTACCAAGCGCAGAAGCTGAAGCTCGTGCGGCACTTGGGCGTCTCGTTGGGTAGACGGAATGTTGCTCCCGTCCCTCCAGCCACACTGTAATACCAAGCCCGAGCACCCTCGAACAGGTTCCCTTCGAAGGCGAGCCGAGCATTGGGGTTCCCGACATAGAGTTGATCGTAGCCAAACTGTCGGGCAAAACGGTTCGGCATGTATGGCTCGATGGTGCAGGAAGTCCCTTGCCGGAACATCACATATCCCGGCCGGATGTTGATCAACCACCAGAAGATTCCCGCAGGCAGTTGTGTGAAGTCATCCCGACCAGCGATATCAGCGAACAACTCCCCGAAAGCCGCACCAGGAACGTCTGGGAAGCAGCGGTTGAGCTGGTAGTTCGTGGCGCAGGAAAGACACTTCCTAATATAATACAGGTAGGTGTCACGCCACTCCGAACGTTCCAGCCGCTGCACAAATGGGATACGAACCGTGCCCCCACGCGCCGCCGTCATCAAAGAAGGGCAATGCATCACGTACCAAGCCATGAGGTACGTATAAGGCAGCTCAACCCGAGGGTTAGGGCGCTTCACCTTCGGATTCCCCTCTGAGTCGACATATGGCTTTCCATGGGGGTCAATAGTCTTCGGGGGCTCGCAGAAATTCTTGACTAACGCCCGTAGCCCACTCTGAATACCGGCCACCACAGCCGGAAGAAGAGCTATGGGGCTGCCATGAGCCAGGAGCACCGCCGGGTACACCACGTCGGCAATAATAACTTCGTGTGGCAGTGTGGGCACCACACAACGCTTCAACCACAGCATCAAGAAGCCCGCCAACAGTGCTCGACTAGAGATGGGAGTCCGGGCTTGATGGTGAAAGCTTTCAAAAACCAAGTCCGGGTCGAAACCGTCCTCGTTCGACTCCGTGGTGTAGAAGCTGTTCGGAGCCTGATCAATCCTGTCTTCGATTTCCCTATCAGAGCTGGCAGCCAGTCGGGTTATCGGGAGGTCTTTATTGCTAACATTGTTGAACAGATAACTAGCCCAAGACAACTGCTTGACTCCTCCTGATCTCCAGGTAGTTATCTGGCCGCAGATGTGGAAGTGGCACATCACCTCCCAGTAGGTCTCATATATTGCGGGAAACTCTTTTTCCAAAATGTGGAGCTCCTTAGTGGTAGGGACATATTCCTCATAAGGAATGTCCCCTGATGCCAGCCCCGAGACCTCATGCAGCTCGTGCAGTGCCAGGCCCATCTCTCCAACCGGGGTGAAGAATGTCCCCGTCAGAGAGTTATATCGCTCCAGGACTCCGAAGAAATTGTGAGAGCTCGGTGGGATACCCCACTGTACGGCCCTGATCGCCGGGTATAGTCCCACATGCTCTAGCAGCTCTTTAAGATCGGTGAGGACAAAACCCACCATCCTGCTCCACCAAATATTCCCCGTAGAATGGATCCACCCATGCGCACGGAACTCGGTAGGATAGTCACCCTCCACTTCCATAAACGAGTTAAGGAAGGTAGCAGCAAGCTGTGGTATCTCCCCAACCGGAATATTGGATTTGCGCGACGCGGGGAATAGGCCGACGGTTGACCTGTCATGACTATCATGGCGGTTTACCCTCTGGAAGCCAAAGTCTCCAAGGGTGATTTCAGGGACAGATTGGGAAATGTCCCATTCCATCTTTCGAGGGATGGACATGTGTTGGAAGTAGAACAACGGGAACATCCTCTCCATATCCGGAAGAAACAATCGTCCATCCCCTATTTGACGGAGCCATTTGTAAGTTCCTTCAGACACACGACGGCCGTCATCATGAATGCGATCTCCAAAGAAGAAGGCAGGCTTCTCCAGTGGAACGCGAGCATCCGTTGTGAATGCTGCATCGGTCATAAGCGCCCGAAAGGTTCTCCTGTCAACATTAGAGAGCCTCTCCCTGCGATCCGGCGACTGGTCAGCAGTCAATGGGACACTCATTCTTTGCATGAAGGTCAAGCTCTGGTCAGCACCACCTACATGTCCAAAATGGCGCGTCTTGACGAGTGGGCCAGAAACATGTCGCACTGCGAAAGAAAAGGACACAATCAGATACTTCATTAAAAGCAAGGAGAAATGCTGAAAAATGCTAAGTGTTCATAACCCAAACGCAGAAGAGATACTGGACGCAGGAGTTATCAAACCCGCGTCCAGACCTGCGAATCTGCGCCCACACGCAGAAGAGATACTGGACGCAGAAGTTATCAAACCCGCGTCCAGACCTGCAAATCCGCGTCAAGTGGCACAAAACGCAAGGATCGAGTCCGCGTTTTGCAAACCAAGACTTGCGAATTTCTCTAAGTACTTGGACTCAGACGCCAGATTCATCAAAATCGGCAGCTGATGGCGCAGAACGCAAGGATCAAGTCCGCGTCCTGCAAACCAAGACCGCGTTCGAATCCTTCACAACTAGAGATTTCCTAAGTGAAAGATCCGAAACGCAGAGTTTAACGACGCCAGGTCATCAAACCTGCGCCCCGGTTATCATCTCAAGGACTGCGTCCGAGAATCAAACACGATTCTGTGTTAAGGGTTCTTAGGGTTCTATGAACTTGTTTTAATGGCGAAACCCACGCCGAAGAGGCATTTTACCTCGGAAAACAGCCTCCTGCGCAGAGGAAGCGTCTCTCTCAGCCTCGGCGACGGTCGCCCTTGAGGACGATGCACTCGGTTTCATCTTGGGGGCCATTAAAAGTTCAAAAATCCGAGCGAGTTCGAAGATGAACAGAGAAGGAAATTCTTTCTTTTTTCTCAGCAAGTACGTTCAGAGAAGAGGATGCATCTCTCCAACTGTTGCCTTTTATGGGCACAGGGATTCGCGAAGATACGCGGCGCGTGGCCCGGTAGACGCTGCAGCGAGTCACCGCTTGACGCGTGTAACCAAATCGTTTCTGAACGGAGAAGATCATGCGTCGCAACCCCGCCACGAGTCAGCAGTCGACACGTGGAGCAGTTCATTTAATGAACCAGGAAATCCGCGCGCCAAAAGGCGAAATTTCGCCGGTTCCCTAGGCCAGCTGGCGGCGTAATCATGACATGGCACAGAATTCGCGCCCAAAGAACGCACCTCCTCGATGGACATGCCACGTCAGCCTCTCCATGAATGCATTTGGAAGGTCGCGTCTCTCTAAGAAATTCGCGTCCTTTCAGTCTGGCCAAATATCGCGTCTACCTTCTGAAAATCAGTCGCGTCTCCAGTGCCAAAGGACGCACGATTACAGAAATCGCGCCTTTACAGCAGTACCATCTCTGCTTTTTGAAAAAGAACCTGCGTTTGGCCTCCTGCTTCTGCAAAATCAGTTCAACAGTACACTGACGCAAGCAGACGACCAACCACTCCTGGCTTAAAGCGCGCCAATGACAGACTAAAAGCAATCGGAGAGGTTTAGACTGTGCATCTAAACACTCAACATGATCGACTCTGGGAGCTTCAAAGAGTTCAACAGTACACTCACAAAGGCCAACTCCAGACAAGATCAAACCCGGAGCATTAATAGTCCAATCATAAAGGCGAACGCGGCTAAAATCCAAAGTATTCCGAAATCCGTCCCATTTAACTGCGGAATGTCGAAAACTTTGGAGGGGGTTCTGTAGGCTGTCTAAAAATATCCAACAGACAAGCTACTAAGAAAGCAGAGTTCCAGCAACAAGGCACGTCGGCCCGAAGCCCCGCGTCTCAGCAACAAGGCGCGTCGGCCCGAAGCCCGCGTCTCAGCAACAAGGCGCGTCGGCCCGAAGCCCGCGTCTCAGCAACAAGGCGCGTCGGCCCGAAGCCCCGCGTCTCAGCAACAAGGCGCGTCGGTCCGAAGCCCGCGTCTCAGCAACAAGGCGCGTTGGTCCAAGCCCGCGTCTCAGCAATAAGGCGCGTCGGCCCGAAGCCCGCGTCTCAGTTGCAACTACCCGAAATAAGGGGCCAGTCACCGCACATGTAGCAGGAAGTGGCCCCTCATTGTGGAGCGTTTTCAGGGGGCACGATCACCCCCTAAAAACCCTATAAATAGTCCCGTCACTATGGAAGGAGGGGACGACTGACGACGAGAAGGAAAAGGGACGACAATCAAAGGAGAGATCAACGACAGAGAGAGAAAAAAAACCCTTCAGCGAGCTTACTGAGTACTAGCCGCTCTTCGCCTACCTCCTCTTTGAGAGTTTTGGTATACTGAGCTGAGTTACTCTTTCTACCGACCGAAGAGAAGACCCCCGACGGTCCAGGACGGTCATCTGGTCAACGGAGAACAAGATTCACTCTCCATCGCCACACGAAGAACCCAGCCTTAAACAAAGGGAAGATTCAGACATCCTCCCTCCCTTGTAACTGGAAAAGAGGGAAGAGTAGTTCTTTTGGTTGTAATCGTTTCGCTTGAATCAAGGAAATCTTTTACAGCTAAAACCACTTTCTCCGACCACCAGATTTTCCGGCGCGTACAGTATTGCGACAAACTCATGTTCTCTCTGTGTAGGCATGTACTGCGACTATGGTCGCAGCTGCGACTAAGATCGTATTATCTCATGTACTGCGACTAAGGTCGTAGTTTATAATTAAGATGTATCGCGACTAACTCATGTACTGCGATTAAGGTCGCAGTTAAAAATATGCTAATAAGAAACGCTGCGACCTTGATCGCAGTGTCTTGTCTTGACTTAATGACTTCTTATTTTAATTAATTTTTTCTTATATTTTAAAATCATTTTGTATTTTATTTTTTTCTTGTCTGCAGCACGGTGTTATAAATAAAAGTGAAGATTTGGAAGATCATTTCATCAAGCAGAAGCTGTTGAAAAACTGGACAGCTGATGTGCACTACATGTTCTTCCCGATCAATCACAAACATAGTGCCGACGAACCCGGATTTCACTGGACCTTGTTGGTATTTGATGCCGATACACAATAGTGGAATTTTTACAACTCTTTGGTTCCAGCTGACAAAAAAAGTAGTATATTACAGCTTTACCAAAAAGATGTAAGAACAATGGTGAGTTGAAATTTAATATTTCAATTACTGGAAACTGGCATTTAATTTTATTAATACTAATTTTTGTTTCTATTGACATTGCAGAAAGAAAGATTATTACAGATTTTTGAGATTTATTTCAATAAATTAATGAGAAGAATAAATATAAAATACGCAAAATGCCCCCAACAACCAAACAAGTATATAATTTTTGACATCTCCTTACCTTTCATATTTTCTACCTTTTTTTAGTACCAAAAATCTAATTTCAATTAATGATTACTCTATGAAATTTTCAGTGTTGATTGCGGTGTATATGTATGTAAGTACATGGAAAGCATAGCGTCTGGTAGTCCAACTGTTGATACTGTTACGGATGCTCATGTACAGAGACTAAGAAGTGAGCTTGCATACATGAGACTTGCAGATAGAGAGAAGAGTTGGGATGAAGAAACAGAAATTATACGAAGGACAGTATTTAATGACTAACAGTTTGACAATTTATTGATATAGCACAATTTTTTATTTTATAAATGTAAAAATAATTGCAATTGCAATTCATTGAATAATTTTTTTGTTTTATTGATTTAATTTGTAAACAATTCTATACATATATTTATTATAAGTTCCATTGATTATTTCCAATCTATATTTGTTACTACTTGGATTTTACTATTGCGTCTTGATGTTAGAAACAAAAATGCGTTCAGTAATTGTATTGCGACCAAAGTCGCAGTAATGAACTGTTTTGAGATACAGTGTTTCCTTATACGGTGACACTTTAATCAACACAGCGATCACGGTCGCAGTTACTTAATCATTTATAAGTTCCCAATGCGACTATGGTCGCAATAATGAAATGTTTTGCAGTTCAAAGTAATTTAAAGTTATAGTGTATTATCTTTTAAACTGTTTTGGATAACTGAATAGTCACCTAGGAAGTATACAATTTTTTGGGAAAAGGTAGAAAATAAATTTGGTAGATATTCACGTGGTCCATGGGATTAGGTAGAAAATGCTGTACAATTGTTACAAATCTTCATTTTAACTATTTTACGCTAAACGAATATACTGCGACCAAGTCGCAGTTAATAATTAAATTATTTCACCCGAAAAGTAAATTTTAAAATGAAGGTTGCGACTTTGGTCGTAGTTGCTGGCAGTAGTCTTAATAAAACAACAAAACTGCGACCTAGGTCGCAGTTTCTGGCGGGAGTCTTAATCAAAAACAACACTGCGACCTTGGTCGCTATGCATGTTAATATAAATCAAACACCTACCTAACATACTGCGACCTTAGTCCGCAGTCCATGTTATGCGACCCTAGATTGCAATTGCTGGCCATCTTTATCAATAACAACATTGCGACCTTGGTCGCAATTAACCATGTACACTGTGACCAAAGTCTCTGACTAAGGTCGCAGTTTAAATGTACACTGCGACCAAAGACTCTGACTACATTATATACAAAAAAATTAAACTATAAAGTAGAATTTTGTAGCAGTAAAATTTAAAGTACAACTACATACAAAAATAATACAGTAGAAATCAAAGAATGATAATAAATCTGATTATAATGACACGCCAGTGGCGGACTGCGGCTTAATCTCTCTACACTGTGCGACCATAGTCACACTTCATAAGAAAATTGAAGTCTTTGTTCCTTCGACATGGAGGCAACCCAAACCTACTTCTTCTGCAATAAAAAAATAAATAGTAAGAATTTTAAAGATTAATCGGTATATAAAAAATGATTAACAGGTTTAATGTAATACCAGTAACGGACAACCAGTCCTGTAATGGCCCAGCTCTTGGCAGTTACCACATCTTCGATGCTTAACTTCCTTCTGATATATAGAATCTTCAAACCAGACTTAAGCTGGATGCAGCTCTAGGCCTCCCCTTGGTTGGTACAGGACCAATTGGATCACGTATATTCAATTCTTCACCATCTCGCAAAACGACAACGGATCCACTGGAACCAACTGTAGTTTTAGGCTGTGATGAATGATAATTTCCTGACATGGCTCTGTATTCACTAGTTTTTCTTCGGCAAAACCTTCCAAAACTGCCTCCAACTTTGAAAGATTTTCATCAGAATCAGCAATCATCTCAAGAATTGCATTAAATTTTGAACGTATTGTCAACAATCTAGCCATCCGTGGAGTGCCCTGACTGGGAAAAGGCTTCATGCCATTTTTGATTGCAACATTTTTGTAACGAGCATCCAACCTCCATCTCTGAAGTATATATGATTCCGGTATATGTGTAACTTGATTGCGCCACAAAATACACAGAATATGTCTACATAGGATACCCTCTGTTTCAAATAACGAGCAACTACAAGAAACATGAAGTTCCTCACGCTTATCATAACTGACCTTTTCCCAGTTGTCTTTTGATTCTGAAAAATTACCAACCAAATATATTGATCCAGGTTTGTCATGTTCCACCTCTTCTGAAAATAGTGTTATTACAACTGCCCATTCCTCTTGGAACAACTGAAAAATCTTCGGTGTATACAACTTCGAAACCTGTATCTCATATGGATTGGATGTACAATTGGACACAGAATTCAAACCCCTAAAATCTTGAAGAGATTCAGATGTACGACGGGAAGCAACAGCTTTATCATATTGGTGAACAAATTCCACTAGTTTAGTGTTTGAGTTAACAAAACCATCAAAGAAGGAATTAATACTCTCGGACCTCTGACTGGTTGTCATTCCAGCACAGAAAACATCCTTGAGATATGCATTAACCCAATGTCCACGGAGCCTGTACATCCTCATCAACCAACTGTCAACTTCTTCTTCTAACTGATATTTTTCATTCATCAGACGCCATCGTTCCTCACAAGTGCTTATATCGCGGGAGGTGTACCAAGCATGAAAATCGGAGACCATATCTTCTCCATACTTGTTTGACATTGGGATTTGTTGCTCGGCAATATGTTTCCGCACATGCCAGAAACAGTAACGGTGCCGAGAAGTTGGGAAAACAATCTTGATGGCGTCACCAATCTGCGCATCCTGATCAGTAATAATCAGCTTCGGTTCAACTCCATGCATGCACTTGAGCCATTTTGGAATAACCAAACAAAAGTATCCCTCTGCTCATCAGCAAGCAATGCACAGCCGAACAAAATTGACTGTCGGTGATGATTTACTCCAGTGAATGGAGCAAATGGCAAGCTCAAGTGATTAGTTCTGTATGTTGTGTCAAAAACGATCACATCACAGAAGCTCAGATACGAGGAAATAGCTCTTCCAACAGCCCAAAAAATGCTTCTAAGTGTGCCCGCGTTATCGACTTCACTTGAAAAGAAGAATTCTGGATCGGTCTCGGCTTTCTCTTGAAAATATTTGATAATAGCAATAAACTCATGACCGCAGTTATTTCTACATTGACGAGTGAAATCAATAACTTGTTGAGGGCTCACTTCTTCACATCCTTCTCCCTGGCTCAATGCATTCACAACGCGGGAAATATTTGAAGGCCGCATTCCAACATTAACCAGATTGCTCATAATGCTTCTGCTAATTTTTGAACGATGATTCTGGTGAGAGTAATGGTGATGTACCTTATCCGGGCTTGACAATTCATGTGAATGAGTATCAACAAATTTTGTGATAACCCAATGTCTTTTGTCCAAAAAAAACGAAGACGGATATGCATCTCAGCAGGACAAGCTACTCTAGTGTTAATTCGATGATGCACTGTAAGCCCCTCTTGTCTTTTGTCACACAACTTCTTCAGACCTTCCTTGTTGCAGCAAAATTTTCTACAAATAATCTCATAAGGAGGCTTCCGTGACTAATCTGTACCTTTTCTTCTCAAGCTAAAACCTCTATTCCTTGCAAAACAATTATAGAAATTGTATGCTTCTATATCCGACAGGAACTGTTTCCCTATAAACTTATCTGAGCTTCCAGACATTTCTCCATGTGCATTCATATCCTACAAAAAATAATTACACGAATTAAATGAATATAAATATTTTTTAGATATCACTGTATTCTAAAATATAAGTTATATAAATGCGACCAAGGTCGCATAAGAGATGAAAACTATATTACTTCTTATCAAATACTGCGACCAAGGTCGCAGTTATCCGTATAAGAAGAAATCTATATTACTTCTTATCAAATACTGCGACCAAGGTCGCAGTTATCCGTATAAGAAGAAATCTATATTACTTCTTACTAAAGACTGCGACCTAAGTCGCAGTAATAAAAATAAGATTTCACATACGACATGAAATCTATAATACTCCTTATTGAAGACTGCGACCTATGTCGCAGTTATCCGTATGTGAAGAAATCTATATTACTCCTTACTATAAATTGCGACTTAAGTCGCAATTATCCGTATGTGAAGAAATCTATATTACTCCTTACCAAAGACTGCGACTTAAGTCGCAGTCGCATTTCTGGAACTTTTAATCATTTGTTATAGGTCGCAGTATCTCATAGACTAAAGACAAAAATTCAATATTTAAGAAATTGTTTTTTAAAAAATGAAACAATTAAAACCTGTTGATCGGCATGCAAAGATGTCAACCCTTCAAGATTTTCAATATTCTGAGAGAAAGTAGAACCAGATGCAATATCTTCCATATTTAGATCACCAGTAGACTGCTCAGAGGTAGACATTAAATATTTTGGAGAAAAAATTGATCTGAAAAGATTTTATATTTTCAGAAAAAAGTTTATCGCAGGCTGAAAAATGAGAAACTAGATCTTTCAAAAAGAGGTAAGAAAATAGGGGGAAAAGTAATTTATATAGAATAACCTAAAACCTATAAAGAGCGGCAAAAAAAGGGGGAAAATAATAATAAACAATAAGGAAGGTTACCGAAAGAGTTGCTTTTCATAAGGGTATTTGGTAATTTAACTTCTTCCTAAAAGCGTGCCGCAAGTCAGTGAAGTGACAAATTGAGCCACGTCACCGCAGGCTGAGAGAGTACTCTCAGCCCGCAGGCTGATATACATTTTTCTCATATATATATATATATATATATGGGGTTACTGTACCTCAGCCGGCACGCTGAGAGAGTTTCTCAGCCGGCAGGACGTGGCTACATCATAGCCACACACCTGTCATAAATTTTGGCAGACAAAAAGATGAAAAATCCCGCCCAATTTAATGTCAGTCACCTCAACAATGCATCTTCCGAAAATACCCTCGGTCACATCTTTTTACCTTATGTAAAAAGTTGCCTTTCTCAAAAATTTCATCTCTAAAATTTCACCCGATCATTTTGATCCAATTAGTTCTTTTGTTTCACAAATTTGATCCGTTTTTTTAAAAAATATATTTGCAGCACATGGCGCCAAAGAAATCATCCGCCGAAAAAGGTAATAGAAAAAAGATATTTTTAAAAAATTTTTAGGGTTTGGTATTTTAATTGTTATAAATTTTTTCTAGATTTATTTCCGTTTGAGTCTTTTTTATTTTTTTTAAAATCTTTGGACCATGTTCGCACATAAGAAAGAGATTTTGAAACTTTAGATGACGAATAAATTTTTAAATTTAAAAATTTGTAACACAAAGATAAAGGTGTATTTTTTTCAAGTTTTTTTTCATTTCGTTCTATTTTTAGTTTGTCGCAGTATTTTCGAAAAAGTGATTTATATGTATGCGACCTTGATAATATTTTTTTTAAATTTAATTTTTTTCATACACTTTATGTCGACCTCGGTCGCAGTTGTTAAAATTTTGTTTTCAAATCTGTGTGTCTCAGGATGTTTTTTTTTTTGGACTTTTCAAATTTGACGAATGCGACGCTGCTCGCAGTATATGAAACTTCCTTTTTTTTTAACATACTAAAGACATGGGGTCGCAGTTGTTTCAATATTCATGTATTGATTTGCGATCATGGTCGCAGTGTATTTAACGTCATTTGTTTCATCATTCCTGAGTCGCATTTGTTTATTTTTGCACTGTAGACTTATGCGACCTTCGTCGCCGTGTATACCCTGGTCGCATTTGTTTATGTTTGCACTGTAGATGACTGCGACCTTGGTCGCAGTATCGACCAGAATCGCTGTAACAGTTTGTGATCGCACTATAGTCTTATGCGACTTGGGTCGCAGTGTGGACCAGGGTCGCAGTAGTTTGTTTTTGCACTGTAGATGACTGCGACCTTGGTCGCAGTGTCGACCCGGGTCGCAGTAGATTATGTTTACACTGTAGATGACTGCGACCTTGGTCGCAGTTTATTAAAAATAATATGCTTTTTGCTCACTTATATTTTATAAATAATCATTGGTCTAAACTTTTTTATTTTTCTTCATCTATAGGTAAACAACAGATTAAGGTTCGTCCACTGAGATCAAGCCTAAAACCTATGTGCGAGTTCATCAAGAAATTTAAAAAGTACATTCAGGCAGATTTCGTAGAGGCGATCAAGAATATCCTATTTGGCCCAATCTTCATGGCCTTCTATAATGAGAAATTTGGGGGTGAAAAGGCTCTAAAATCAAACGTTGCGGTACTGAGGATTTTAGACCAGTATGATAGGGATACAAGGACGTTTAGAATTGGGGGCAAACAAATTGAGTTAACAGTGGATGATGTTGCCCTCACTTTTAGCCTACCTATCAGTGGGGCAGATTTTGTTATGAATAAGACATGTACGATGAAAGACAGAGGGGTTATAAAACATTATTTTCCCGATATAAAGAAGATCACAAAAGTATCTATTGAAGAGGCTTTGGACGATCTTCTGGTCAAGAAAAGGATGAGGGGTGAATTAGATGTGACACAGGATGAACAGCTTGAGCAGCAAGTGACTTTAAATGAAATTAAAAGAGACATACAAAGACTTGCAAGACTTTACCACATTAATCATCCTATACATGTCGGTCACTCTTTACTTCTCTGGCAGTAAATGCACGGTGCCGTGGTATATTGTGGAACAGATTGCCAATATGCAGCTGATGAGGACAATATGCTGGGCTAAAACTGTTTGGCAATTCCTGATTGAGTCAATGGACATCTTCAGGCACACCACGTACGAGCTGCAAGGATGCTCCGTGCAAATTATTGTACGTACAAATCTCATATTTGGCCAACACTGTATGAAATTTACCCAAAAAATTGTGAATATTTGTGTAAACTAATTTAATTTTCCATTTTTGCAGTATTGGCTATGTGAGAGGGCTCCTATTTTTGAGCCGAGGTCTGGTTTGGAGGACATAACCCCACGCGCAGTAAGATGGGACCTCCAAAATATTAGCAGATCTCTACTTGAAGTTGATCTAAATGAGATTCACAGGAATATTGTAAGTTAGACTTCCTTTTATGTGCAGTACAAATAAAATGCGATCATAGTCGCAGTATTGAGTTGCACTTTTCGCAATTCGTTTTGTGCCTGACAAACAATGTGCGACCATGGTCGCATTCTCCTGAAAATTCCTTTTATATGAAATGCGACCATGGTCGCAGTGTTGAGCTGCATGTCTTGGCAGATAAATTTGTGCAGGACAAACATACTGCGACCATGGTCACATTCTTATCATAAATACTTAATAAATAAATTGCGATCATGGTCGCAGTATAATTATTTCATTGTTTTATTTTAAACTTACCTTTTTCTGTTTATTTTCAGATTTTGAATCGAATGGCCAACATCTCTAATGCTGAAAAAAATATGGTTGGCCTTCATGTTGAAGGGGAAGAGGAGGAGGAAGAAGAAGAAGCAGAAGATGAAGAAGAAGAAGAAGAAGAAGGCCATACATATAATGAAGCTGACATCCCGGCAGAAAATGAGCCAGAAGCGGCTGAAACGAGTGAGCAAGAACCATCTTTTACAGGTTATTTGCCACCAACACGGGATGATCAAGCTGAAGAGATAAAAGAGTTGAGATCTCAAAATCAGCACTTGAGAGAATATGTTTCTCAGCTTGAAAAAAAATTGAAAAAATGGAGACAGAGAGCAGACTCAAGGCTGAATTAAAAATAAAAAGGAGAGAAAAAAGAGAGAAGAAAAAATTAAAAAGGCAGCAGACGAAATTAAAAGTGAAAGAAGAAGAAGAACAAGAGCTGCTGAGAGCAGCCACTGCTGCGGAGAAGGAGAAGGAGAAGAAGAGGGAAGAGGAGGAGCATGAGAGAAGAAGATTGGAAGAAGAAAAGGAAAAGGAGGAGAGGAGGGGAGAACTGGAGGAGAAGGAGAAGGAAAAGAGGAGAATGGAAGAGGAGGAGAATGAAAGAAGAATGAGGAAAGAAGAGGAGAAGGAGAAGAAGAGGAGGGAAAAGGAGGAGCAGAAAAGGAGCAGAGGAGGAGGGAAGAGGAGGGGCAGGAGAGGAGGAGGAGGGAAGAGGAGGAGAATGAGAAGAGAATGAGAGACGAGCAGAGGAGGAGGGAAGAGGAGGATCAGAAGAAGAGGAGCATCGAAAAGGAGAAGGAGAAGGAAAAGAGGAGGAAAGAAGAGGGGGAGCAGGAAAAGGAGAAGCGGAGGAAGTTGTTGGAGGAGTTAAAGAAGAAGCGGGAGAAAAATAGGAATATGGGGGAAGAGCAAATTAGAAGGAAGGGGGAAGAGGAAAGGAGCACAAAAGAATGACGGAGCGGATGGAGAAGCAGGCTGAAGAGGAGAAGAAGAAAAAATTGGAAGAGGATGAAATCATGGCTTCTGAATCTATTTTAAATTTTTCTGGGGAAGATATGCCAAGTTTTTCTTTGAATATAACTCAAATGATTTAAGAAACCCAAAGAGATATAGCTTCTGAAGAAAAAAAAATCAAGAACATACTCCGCCTCAGAAGCAATCCTTAAAAGAAACTGTTTTGGAATACTCTAAAGGAACGATAGAAAGGGGAGTCAAAGCACGCAAGCGCGCTGAAAGAGATCGCGATGACTCCGACTTCGTTTATCCAAAACAGAAGAAGAAAATAAATGAACACCCTCTTCCACAGCCTGTGGCTGTGAGTTCTGCCGCTGGTTTCGGCGACAAAGAGATTTCCTCCACTGAGCCAAAATCGAGAGAATTGACCGAAACCACAGCATACAGAATTCTGCAGCCCTATCAACAAGCTCTTATAAAAAATTTCTTCGACAAGTCCTTCTCTGAGTAAGTTAATTAATTTTATTATAATTCATATCAAAAACTGTTATACCTTTATATAAGAACAATTTAATTACTAACTTTGTTTTGAATATCTTGCAGTTCTACTGCGTATCAGGATACCGATAACGGAATCATGATTATAAGGAATGACATTGAGGACCTGATGTTCAGTAGAGACTTAGATGCGAATATAATTCATTTTTACATGCAGCATCTAGAGAAAGGAGAAGGATTAAAAAGCATATTCTTTCGGAGCGAAGCTTGGGTAAAAATCTACTTTCTCCTTTACGTTTTAATGTAATATCAATTGTGGAACATATTACTAATATTCTCTATCTCTGTGTAGGCATAACATATGTACTGCGACTAAGGTCACAGTTTATAATTAAAATGTATTGCGACTAACTCATGTACTGCGACTAACTCATGTACTGCGACTAAGTTCGCAGCTGCGACTATCTCATGTACTGCGACTAAGTTCGCAGCTGCGACTAAGGTCGCAGTTGCGACTAAGTTCGCAGCTGCGACTAAGGTCGCAGCTTATAATTAAAATGTACTGCTACTAACTCATGTACTGCGACTCAAGTAGTTGCTGGAGGATTAATCAACAACACCACTGCGACCTTAGCCGTTATGTGTGCTAATATAAAAGGAGCAGATACCGATGTACTGCGACTTTAGTCGCAGTCCATTAAAATATTAATTACAACGAATATAATTTTGGTACAAAAAAGAATGCGACCTAAATTGCAGTTGCTGGTCCTCTTTATCAATAACAACACTGCGACCTTGGTCGCTATATTAATTAATATAAAAATGGGTTAATTAAGAAACGCTGCGACCTGGATCGCAGTCTGTTGTCTTGACGTAATGACTTCTTATTTTAATTAATTTTTTATTATATTTTAAATTTGTTTTGTATTTTATTTATTTTTTTCTTGTCCGCAGCACGGTGTTGTATATAAAAGTGAAGATCTGGAAGATCATTTCATCAAGCAGCAGCTGTTGAAAAAGTGGACAGCTGATGTGCAGTACATGTTTTTCCCGATCAATCACAAACATAGTGCCGATGATCCCAGATTTCACTAGACCTTGTTGGTATTTGATTGCGATACACAAGAGTGAATTTTTTACAACTCTTTGGTCCCAGCTGAAAAAATTAGTAGTATATCAAAGCTTTACCAAAAGATGCAAGAATAATGGTGAGTTGAAATTTTTTATTTCGATTACTGGAAACTTGCATTTAATTTGATTAATACTAATTTTTTTCCTATTGACATTGCAGAAAGAAAGATTATTACAGATTTTTGAGATTAATTTCAATAAATTAATGAGAAAAAAATATAAAATACACAAGATGCCCCCAACAAGCAAACATGTATATAAATTTTTGACATCTCCTTACCTTTCATATTTTCTACCTCTTTTTAGTACAAAAATCTAATTTCATTTAATGATTACTTTATGAAAATTTCAGTGTTGATTGCGCTGTATTTGTATGCAAGTACATGGAAAGCATAGCGTCTGGTAGTCCAGCAGCTGTTGATACTGTTACGGATGCTAATGTATAGAGACTAAGAAGTGAGCTTGCATACATGATACTTGCAGATAAAGAGAAGAGTTGGGATGAAGAAACAGAAATTATACGAAGGACAGTATTTAATGACTAACAGTTGACAATTTATTGATATAGCACAATTTTTTATTTTATAAATGTAAAAATAATTGCAATAGCAATTCATTGCATAATTTTTTTGTTTTATTAATTTAATTTATAAACATTTATATACATTTATTTATTATAAGTTCCATTGATTATTTCCAATCTACATTTGTTACTACTTGGATTTTACTATTGCGTACTGATGTTAGAAACAAACATGCGTTCAGTAATTGTATTGCGACCAAAGTCGCAGTAGTGACCTGTTTGAGTTACAGCGTTTCCTTATACGGTGATACTTTAATCGAGACAGCGATCATGGTTGCAGTTACTTAATCGTTTATCAGTTCCCAATGCGACTATGGTCGCAATAATGAACTATTTTTGGAGTTCAAAGTAATTTAAAGTTGGAGTGTATTAACTTTTAAACTGTTTTGGATAACTGAACAGTCACCTAGGAAGTATACAATTTATGGGAAAAAGGTAGAAAATAAATTTGGGAGATATTTACGTGGTTCGAGAGCTTAAACCTTTTGGAATTCCGAGATTAAAAATATATAAAGGGTCACCAGGACAGGATTATAAACATACTAAATTGTTTTTGCTGAAACTCGTTACTCTCACTGTTCGGAATTAGATTCCAAAAATGTCTTCTCCACCGTCTTCACCGGAAAGAAGCCAATCATCTAATGATGATTGGATGTATAGTTCTGAAGATATGCCTCGCTGCGGGTCAGGGGATGAGCTTGATACAGACGACCCGTTCTGGGAGTTCATTGATGAACCAAAATACATCAATGAGGAGGAAGAAAGCGAAGAGGAGATTGTCGCTGAAGAGGTGGAAGGGACGGAAGCGATACGGGAGACGAAAGCAGTCATACACTTGACGACGAATCAGATTATGATGGTGATGACGAGGATTAGAAGTTTAAAATTTGTATTTTATTTTTTTTTCAATATATATAACTCTGATTTCTAAGGTTAATTGTGTGAATTACAGTTTTTACTACTATGTCTTGGTTGAAATGCTGTACAATTGTTACAAACCTTCATTTTAAATATTTTACTAATAGTCTTTATTGATGTTTACGCTAAACGAAAATACTACGACCAAGGACGCAGTTAATAATTATATTATTTCACATGTATATAAAATTTTAAAATGAAGGTTGCGACTTTGGTCGCAGTTGCTGGCCGCAGTCTTAATAAAACACACTGCGACCTTTGGTCGCAGTTGATGGTCTTTAGATTTAATCAACAACAACACTGCGACCTTGGTCGCTATGCGTGTTAATATAAAGGAAACACCGACCTAACGTACTGCAACCTAAGTCGCAGTCATTATACTGCGACCCTAAATTGCAGTTGCTGGCCCTCTTTATCAATAACAACATTGCGACCTTGGTCGCAATTAACCATGTACACTGCGACCAAAGTCTCTGTCTACATTATATACACAAAAAATAAACTATATAGGAGAATTTTGTAGCAGTAAAATTTTAAAGTACAACTACTTACAAAAATAATACAGTAGAAATCAAAGAATGATAAAAAAAGGGGAAAATAATAATAAACAATAACCCAAGTCTGACAACGTGCGATCCAAAAAATTGCCTTTTGGCAAATAATAATAAATAATAAGGAAAGTTACCGAAAGAGTAGCTTTTTCATAAGGGGTATTTGGTAATTTAACTTCTTCCTATAAGTGGGCCGCAAGTTAATGGGGTGACAAAATTGAGCCACGTCACCGCAGGCTGAGAGAGTTCTCTCAGCTGCAGGCTGATATACATTTCTCTTTCTCTCTCTGTCTATATATATATATATATATATATATATATATATATATATATATATATATATATATATATATATATATATATATATATATATATATATATATATATATATATATATATATATATATATAAACACATGGTCAAGTGCTCCTAGTAGGTCTCCTTTGATTACAATCTAAGGAGGTAGACTAAAACCTACCATGTACCATTCCTATGAATGATTCACTCCATTTCTCTTATTTTCATGTCCTAAAATGCTTACATATAGAAAATCATGCAGTTTTGACCTTTTTAACTCATTGATCAAACAATGTCATTTGTTCTATTGTTGAAATTTGTTCATTTTGTAACTATTTGATACATGAGTAAAAAATATCAAACGTGCATGTTTTTTATACACAGTCATTTTAGGATATGTAGATCAGAATGATTGGAGTGGATCATCCTTAGAGATGCTCCATAGTGAGATTTTAGGCCGTCTCCTTAGATTACAATCTAAGGAGACCTACTAGGAGCACTTTTTCATATGTGTGTGTGTGTAACGTAAAACATTTACAATTTAAATCAATTTTTTTTAATAGTCAAATAAAGGAAAAAAAGTAAAATACTAAAAACAAAAGGGCAATTGAAAGGTGATTAATCACTGATAGTTGGCGGTCCAAATCTCCTTTCAACTTCTTCAGGGACTAGAGAGTTATCAGAAAAACATTTGGATAGGAAGTAGAGTTGGATTTGAAAGCTGCAGTCATCTTCATGATAGACATGGATTGCTTTAAGGAGGATTTTGCCTTGGGCTTGGATACACGTAAGTAGATAGAGGCTATTTCTTTTCCTTTTCGCTTGCCAGCAATTGAAGCAGCATGAGAATTTTGTACCACGACATTAACTAGCGGTGGCACGATGGCTGTTGAAGCAGCATTGGCCTGGGCAATTACAACTTTTATCTTCTCGAATGCGTCACTATGGTTGGTGGTTTTGGCTTCACTATCTACAAGAGGTTGAGTGGATAGGCTGATGACAATGGAGAAAGAGGGTTCCTGGCTAATGTACTTAACCGGTCTCCCTTGCCATTTCCCAGAGCATGCCTTACAATGGGCTTTGTTGTAGGGGCTAGCTCAAGCTCCATGAGAAGCCCGTGAGATTGGGTTAGAACTTTACTAAGCAGGCCAAGAGGCTTTCCCCTGAATTACCCGAACTACCGTCGGGTGTTTTTACTTAGGCTCAGAGTCCTAGAGCATGCAGGGTGGCCCCAACAGTTGAGAGAACCACCTTCGCCTTAGTGGACCTAGCGCTTTAGCGACAACGTCGGACATGAATTCAAGGTAGCGGAAGAACTCCAATATCATCATTAGCTACAGAAGGGTGAGGATCAACAATGGCCATCTCAACTTCCACACAGTTAGGCTTGGGAGGAGCTGCTGACGACGAGGTAACCATTTTAAGGGGAAATGTGATTTCAAGAAAACGACCGGTGGAGTATACAACCAAATGACGACAAAACGAGTGGATGTGCTTATATTTGAAAATCTGCCAAAAATTAAGGATCTCCTCATTTTTGATGTCGATATTAGCGCCATGGACCAGGAGATGCGTTAAGTTGACCTCCAATGTGACCCTGGCGAACCTCCCTTTGGACAACAATTCAGTTTCTTGGTCCAACTTGACTAAGAATTCAGACCGGGCAACAATCAGTTTCAACACCTCCCGAGTCCATAATGCTGGTGGCAAGTCGAGAAAGCAGAGTCAAACCACAGCCAAGGCAAAGATTTCGGTGAAGGTCGAAAGGAGGGAGTCCAAGGTCCAATGGCTAGTGTAGCGCCGTCGAGGACCCACAACCCCTCCAATAGAACCTTGTCGCGAACAAACGACGATGTGTTGGAACCCATGATTCATGGAAAATATTTCCCCACTCCTCTTGCGGTGTCCAAAGGCCGGTGGAACCATGTGAACTTTCTCCATCAGAATCGCACGATCAAGGAACTTTCCGATTAAAGAACAAGCTTAAGGGTTGCTTCCATCATCGGCAACTTTTTGGGGATGGAGATTTTCTCAGAGTAAGCTCGATGGAGTTGGTGGATGTCTTCATGAGAGGAGAGGTAGAGTTTGCAATTGGACATCTTGATTTAGGGCCATTGGTATGGGTTCAGGGGAGGAGGATGGGGGATCTCAGCTGAAAACCTAGCTAATTAGTGAATACTCATGGAGATGGGCTGTTAACACGTAGTTGATCAGATATTGGCTTGGGTTGGTTTCATTTAAATTGAGTTAAGATAAAATAAATATTTTTTTTGATAATCAGACAAAACAAAAAGAAAAATGAAAACAAAATAAGCAAACTATAAGCTAGCCATTGACACCCTCAGAGAAGGGGTCGATTTCCATTCAACCGAGAAGTTTCATGTTGGGCCTGTTTGGTTAAGGGTGGAAGCGAGGAAGCGAAGAAGTGAGGAAGTGGTAATAGTTTCCTTTGGAACTTGGGAATTGGTTAGTAAGTTTTTCGGTGTTTGGATGTTATTGAAAAGTGTGGTTTGAAAAATGTTATGTCTTTTCTGGTGTTTGGATGATAATGTAGAAGTGGAAGTAGAAAAGTTGACCACAAAGTTGACCGCAAAATAATATTAAAATAAAAATTAATTAAGAAAAATAAAAATTGGACTGTAATTAGAATGCAAGTGAGATTTATATGAGCAAAAAATTAACTGTTTTGTGCTACAACTTATTACAAATGAGATTTACATGACCACAAAATTAATTGTAGCACTCTGGAAGTGAGGAAAAGGTTGTGTAAAAGAGTAAAGAGAAAAGGAAAAGACATTTTTCCATTTTCCTTTTCCGGTATTTGGATGAACAGCGGAAATGAGAAAAGACACTTCCCACTTCCTCACTTTCACCCAATTCCTTGAATCCAAACAGCCCCGTTGTGTATTCTGAGTTCATCTTCTATTGAATCTAAATTGTAAAAATTTAGATAAAATTAATGTATGCCACCAACTTTCCTTTTCCCAAGTAATAACAAAAAAAATGCCTGAAAATTATAATATTATATTATAATATAAGCCCAGCCGGCCCGGCCCGATCCATTCGCCTCTCCAGCAGGCGCCTTACTTTCCGACTACCCAAATAAAAAAAAAAAAAAAAAAATGCCTTACTTCCACTTCAGGCGATCAAAACCAACTTCTGACCACATTCACTGCCCCCGCATAATGTTTTCTATACGACTTATTGTACAGATGCTTTATACGAACACTAAATCCACTGTCCAAATCATCCCATTACCGGCCAGATATTCACGATAGGCCACCAAAACGGAGCCGGCGGCTGTCACGTGCAGCTCGCATCCAAGAAGTCGCGAGGCCCAAAAAACCAAATTTTTTTTAAAAAAAAACCCAAAAAATCGCCCACCTCTTTCTAGAGAGAGAAAGAGAGGAGCGAGAGAGAGAGGTTTTCCCGAAATGGGCAACAAGAAGCAGCCAGTAGAGACGAAGAAGAGGAAGAAGAAAGGGCGCCCCTCTCTCTTGGATCTCCAGAAGCGCAGCCTCCGCCTCCAGAAACAGCAGCAAGAGCAGCAGCAGAAGCAGACCAATCGAAACCCTAACCCTAATTCTAGCCCCAGCCCCAATCCTTACCTCAAATTCCCCAATCGGCGGAGCACACGACGGAACCCTAACCCCAATTTGGACGATGCGGGGGAGGACGACGACGATGACGAGGAAGAGGACTCCAATGGAAAGCGGAAGGAGAAGAAGCTTGAGCTCGTGCTGCGAATCCCCAACGGGTCGGATGTGGGCGAGTCCGGATCCGACGCACATGGCGAGGGATTGCGCAAGAAGCGGAAGATCGACGCAGTTGAGGTGGAATTTATTGGAATTGATCGATCTAATTGTTGTTTCTTTTTCTTTGAGATCCGAAGGTTCTTTGTGCGGTTCTGTGTACGGATCGGGAATTTATGCGTTTTTGGTTTCTAGATTGTTAAAGGTTTTGTTGATTTGACTCGGTCAACGGCAGCATCGTTCTTGAAATTGGGGCTTTTATTTAATTCAACTGTTTTCTTACTATGTGTTGAAATTATCTGGTGTTTTTTGTGAAAAGTTCAAACTTTGTCCACTTCCCTCGCTTTCTTTACGTTTTGCCCCAATTTTGATGGAGTAGATCTAATTGCAGCTTCTAAAATTACGCCTTTTACTTGGAATTTTTTGACTGATTTTGAGATTTGTGACCTTGTCAGCAGACAGCAAGACAAAATTCCAACTCGAAAGCGACGGATGAAGCTCCTCAAGGTTTGGGTTTCATGCATTTATTTCAACAAAGGGCAAAATTTTGTGGTTAATTAGAGGGTATTTATTTGCTTTTTTAATTAATTTAATTGCTACTGGAACAGGGGATCCATCAGATTCGGGTCCCACTACGCCTCTGCCCGACAAAAAGTTGTTGGTGTTCATCCTCGACAGGCTTCAGAAGTGCGTAGTTGGTGATTTGGGGGCAAGATAATTTTTAATGATGTCCTTTTTGTTCCTTTTTGATTTCTACGCGTCTTTTATGCTTTTGATGTGTTACTGTAGTTTGCTAACTCCAGGAAAGATACTTATGGCGTATTTTCAGATCCCGTGGATCCCGAAGAAGTAAGAAAGAAGAAACTATTATGAGTTGGATTTTAGTTCTGTGTTTGAACTGAACTGATGGTGTTCTGGTTCTACGCAGTTGCCTGATTACCATGATATTATCGAGCATCCGATGGACTTTGCAACTGTTCTGAAGAAGCTGGATAGTGGGGCTTATGAAAACTTAGAGCAATTTGAGGTTAGTAATTAGTAGCTCAGATATTTAAATCCTTTTTTATTATGTATCAATCTTAATAATTTTGGTATCATTCTGTTAATTTGTTTTTAGGATTCAAATAAGAATGCTCTTTTTTCTATTCTACATTAGTCCTCAACTTGCTTGCTGTTTTTTTAGTAATTTGAGTATAGTGTTGCAAACTAGTTACATGCACTACCCTTTTATTTTGTTAACTTTCAATCATGCTCTGTTTGCAAACTTTTAATTTGATTATCTAATTTATAATAGATTGCTAGTTGTATTGTAAGTTCATAACTGGATTAGGTTGTGAATTTTTGTATCTCAGCTGAGAGAAATGTGAACTGTACAGTTAACGGAAATATAATAGTTCTCTCAATTTATGGAGCCAGGGAATAACTTAGTTTTTTAGGTTTCTTCAAGATTTGCCTCCGTTACTTTTGTTTTTGCTTTATATGGCAATAATTTTGCATTGAATACAGATAGAATTGCATCTTCATGTCAAGTTTGGAGGTGCATATGATGATCTTACATCCTTGAATAATCTTTCGGTTACTGGTTGAATAATAACGTGTTTAAGGGCAGTGAATATAGTAGGCTTATATTTTCTTCTAACTTCTTCTGTTCTGGAACCCTTCTTATGAAACTTGCTAAATTATTAAAATGATTCTTATGAATTACTTTCATCTAGCATTTTCAGTGTTTATTACTCTTACATAACCGATAATTGTATTTGTAATGCTATGGATGTCATTCAGTCTGAGGATGCTGTTTTAACAATTTGGAGGTCTGTCTTTTGGCATTTTGATCTTTATATACATTGGTCATTGTTAGGCGGCATATGGTAGTTATTGATGATGGGATCACATGGTTTGCATGATTCCTCGTTGGTAGTCTTTTAGAATAAGATTCTAATTAGGGAAAATTTCTCGTTGCCTTAATTTGTTTATTTACTTATCTTGTGTTCTTTGGTTTGGTACGCAATGTAATCAGCTTTATATCATTTCATTGGAAGGAAAACTGTGGGCAGTGATGTAGGTGAGCAGAAGTGGCTGAATTTTGTGTGTGTGTGTGTGTGTGTGTGTGTTGCTGTTTTCAAATATATCTGTTATGAGTAGCCGATGTGATTGTTTTGGACAGTGGCTGTCTACCATTGGGTGTTCTGCTGATGTTAATGCCAAACTAGCATACTTGTCGTCAGTGTTTCTTTTTTTCTTTTTCTTCTTTTATATGTTCTTTTGTAGGGGGGGCTTGGGGAGAGGTTTTTTTTAGCTCTTATAAACTCAGTGAGTTTAGTATATTTTTTTAGTAAGCTATGTGCAAATTGAAGAGGGTTTCAAGGATTTGGGACTGTGATTTTTCCTTGTTGAATGAGGAGGCTTTATTGTCTCGTAGGGATTCCTTTAACTGTTTTTTAGGGATGTGGTTCTGGTTGAGCATAGGTAAAGACTGCATGAAGTCTATGGGCTCAGAGGGAAGAGCTAGTTACTTGCTCTTGCACTTACTGAAGGAATTCTTATAAGGTGGAATGATTGTGTAAACTAACAACTTCAGCTGGGTTATTTGATGTTCTTATTTCATAGTCATATAGTTTCTCACATTCTAAATGTGTGGTTGGATAACTTTCTGTAGATGTGGGAGGTATGGATGGAGCAAGGAGGTTCCACTTATGAGAAATGGAGCCGTGAATACAGATTTACAAACAGCAGACCTTATTTTATCCATGTGGGGCTGTTAGTGACATCTTTCAGTTGATCTCATGGGGGCGTCAAAATAAATTTAGTTCATGATGTTTGAAGTTCGTAAGTATCATTATAACCACGAGTCCCTCTATTTGTCTACATGGGACTGCCTACGCTGCTTGCCCTCTTTCAAAAAACAAATCTCTCCCCACATTAAATTTGAGCAATGTAAAATAACTACAACTTGCTCCATCTACATGGTGCCCCCCCTTCTTAATTTTCTTAGTCTCTTTCTACAACGAAGAGCATGGTAGGTTTTGTAGTTAAGTTTTTTAACTGTGGTTTTCTGTAGTTAAGTTTCTCAATGGTTAAAAAAACCAACCTGAGGTGTGTTTGGTAATCACATACAGAGTAGTCTAAAGTGTAATTATGTAACTCCAGAAGTTGAGCTTAAGTGCAGTTTAGAAAAATCGATTCAGACTGTATTTTTCTTAATCCCCAAAGTTGAAAGAAGAAAAATAGAATTTGAAATAACTCCATTTGTATCAAACTAGTGAAACTACAATTTAAAACATTGCAGTTAGAGATTTTCAAACTACAGGTTCCAAACCTATCACTCAAAATAAACTACATTTTAGAAAACGTCAAAGCCAAACAAACAGGGCCTAGCTTTCTCCTATACTTCTCACTTGTGTGGCTTAGCATCAGCTTTGGCAAGGAAAATATTTCAGGACAGTAACAACTGTGTACAAATACCTTTTCGTACAACCTTTGGCCAACCATATTTGGTCCCGTACAGAAACAAATGTGTTAAGTTTGTCTGGTTCCATTCAATGCTGCCCAGCATAAATATTATTTGTATATGTCATTCATTGACCTACCCCCGTACTGCTCATTGAAATCTCAATTGAAACTATATCTCTGAAACTATGGGCCTGTTTGGTTAAGGGTGGAAGTGAGGAAGTGGTAATAATTCCCTTTGGAACTTGGGAATTGGTTAGTAAGTTTTCCGATGTTTGGATGTTGTTGGGAAGTGTGGTTTGGAAAATGTTTTGTCTTTTCCGGTGTTTGGATGGTAATGTGAAAGTGGAAGTGGAAAAGTTGACCACAAAGTTGACCGTAAAATAATATTAAAATAAAAATTAATTAAGAAAAATAAAAAATGGACTGTAATTAGAATGCAAGTGAGATTTACATGATTAAAAAAATTAACTGTCTTGTGCTGCAACTTATTACAAATGAGATTTACATGATCACAAAATTAACTGTAGCACTCTGGAAGTGAGGAAATGATTGTGTAAAAGAGAAAAGAGAAAAAGAAAAGAAGTTTTCTTATTTTCCTTTTCCGGTGTTTGGATAGATAGGGAAGTGAGCAATTATACTTCCCTATTTCCTTACTTCCGCCCACTTCCTTGCAACCAAACAGCCCCTATATATCTGAAACTCTTAGCAACCAAGGTGATTCACATGATTAAGGTTGCATACACTCACAACCGCACTCCTCAAACATTTCTTTTTGCATCAACCAGGGAATATCAGGTGATATTGCCATGCATGATATATGGCATATGGTTGCTTGATCAGTTGGATTTTGTATAATTCTTTGTTGGCACATGGAAAGCAACTTGGAGACATTGAAGTTGTGGTTGGTACTTGTCAAATTTTTCTACAACTCCTGTCCAACTCTGGACATTTCTGTTCCTTATCGATGCACTATTGACACTAGAGCGTTGTCCTAGACATGAATCATGTTTACAGTCTCAATACACAGTAGATTTCTACCTTTCCATTGTACAAACACCTTTGAGATGTTTAATTTGTTTAAATTCCCAGTCTGATAATGTTACAGAACTCTGATCTACCTTCCAACCAGCATCGATAAACAATGAAAAGTCAAAAATTCAAAATATTATATTAGTTTGGCTTTCTCTCTAGTCTCTTGTAAGCGTGTTCATAGTCTTATAAGGTGCTTCCATGAGGTTATCCTTTTTGGGAAAATGGCAATTGGCAAGCCCATTAACAGGAATTTGCAGATTTTGCATCATATCAGCAAGGCATTGTACGTGTATTGTAGTCCCAAGAAAGAACTGTCTAAATTCTAGATTTCATAATATCCATTTACATCTTACAGAAATAAATTCTTCTATTAACTGCATTTATCAGTCCAGAATGACAAGTCTTATTTCATACTTCATGTTAATGTGATGCTCTTCTATGTATTTTCTATAAAAATTTTGAAGAGTTTTGCTTTATACATTGCTATCTAGTATAATGTTTAGAGGCCTGGTTTCTTGTGTTTATGGAAACATTGATCTTCCTCAATTAAGGCCAAAGTCTGGGTACAAAAGATGAGGCTGTTCTGGATATTCCAATGATAGCTTGTGGCATATACTTCAAATTGCACCAGAGCAGATAAAAATTTCTGGATACTCAGAACACGCTGTTGGTTTCATCATGGATCAAAGGACCAGGATAATCGATCACATTTCATTCCATTCCTGGTTTTCAAAACTAAAAGGTTTAATTATTTATTTATTTTTATTTTTTAAGGTTATCTCAAATGATGATCAAATGCCTCTGTTTTATTGACAGCCTACACAATATTGTGTCATTGACCTTTGGATTCAGGGAGTATTCACCTTGGCTGCTACATACCATTGATTGAATTGATTGAAACATTTTTAAGTCTCATAAGCATTCCTGAAACCTATAAATTTCAGTAAAGTAATATCCTTATTATCATTATCAGCCTATTGGTGAATATGTATAAAAATTTATTTCATAAACATCATGCATGCTGGAGGAATAACTGGTGATTGTTTATCACTTAATAGATATTATGTCTTTGATTTAGGTTACCAGAATATATGTTTTGGTCATGTTGAACGGAAACGGTCACGGCAAGTCACGATCACATGCGACACGCCAAATGTCCTTGGGCACATATTATTGTGAAGCCGGCAACAGAAAGAAAAATTGTGTGGGCGTGCGCACACAGGTGTAGAATTAGGACATATTTGATGAGACTGAAACCCAAGTTAATGTAGACTAAGTTACCAACGTTTTAACCACGGATGAAATCACTAGACAACAAAACATGCAAGTAACATCCCAAGGTTATGCAAAAACCCCAAACTACAAAATGGCTATTTCGACCAAGAAAATAAGAACTTAAATAAACTTATAGTTTGTTGATGTGATCCAAAGTGAATGTCCCAAGGAGAGACTGTGGCCAAATAAGAAGAGGGGATGTTCATTGCAATTAGTTACGGAAAGAGGGAAGACATTAGGGAGACGGGGGCGGGGGGGGGGGGGGTGCGGGGGGCGAAGGAGACCGACCTCTTCACTTGGGTTGGAAAGGAGTAGGGTGGAACTCTTTCAAGTCTTTAACAATTCGTTGCTGATTTAAAACTTGACCGAGTTGCAGTTTAACACTAGGTGTGTCCTTTGGTTTTAAATTAGTTGGTAACAGGTTCCAGGTTCCAAACCCAGCCGTACATGCTCTATATGTGTTTGGAATGTATCTGGTCTGTGTCTAACCTGTTAGCGAGTGTCCTTGGATGTGCCTGGTCCGTGTCTATCCTGGTTTTGGACTTTGTTCAAGGGCGGGCGTGTATCTTATATGTCTGACAACATATCCATCCCGTATCTTGTGCGTGTATGTCGGACACGGATAGGAGCCTTCATAACGCATGTCTGTGTGACCTACATTTTTGATAGATTGTGTGAAGAAGATTGCTTCTATTGTGAGCTGACACTGCCATGTGTTTCTCCTCTAACCCACAAGGAAAGGGAAAAAATGGTCTTATACTTTCACCAAAAAATGCAGTTGTAAAATATGACTAGCATAAATGTCTTCTATCACAACCGTTGTTTTGATGTGCATTTTGGAATAGCTGCTGGAGGTAAGGGGCATGATTTATACTAGATGGAGGTGAAGATCCTCCTACATCTTCTAGAATAATGGACTTTATTATAAAACCATGTTAGGACTTGTTTTATGGGAATTCATTCAATCCTTTTCTTTTGATTCAAATCCCAAGAACGGTTATATGAGGAAGGGTTCGACTTTGCTGCCATACTGAGCTGGCCTTGTAACCCAATGAAGTTGCATTACAGAGCGATAATTGAATGTTAGGGTAATCAAGAAGGGATGAAGAAGTGATGCTAGAACTTGTAATGCAATGTGACTGTTATTGAGCAAGTGAAAGAGGGAATTTGTTATGTAGTATTAGAGAGGAGGGAGGCAGGGTGCAAGATTATTGTAGAGTTAAGGTCATTAGACTCATTACACAAAGAACTTTCACTAATTTTACTGTGAAGATTAAGCTCAACTCAAGAAATAATGAGAGTGATCATTGTCAGAACCCAACTGCACTTCCTTGCCTCTGGTGCATGCGCAATGCTCACACATAAAGAGCACTATGGAATGAGTCCAGCAGGTTATGTTTCTTGTGTCAATTACTGCCTATAAACTGGGCCAATTTTGTAAATTTGTAGAGAGGCTTGTTATGATGTTTATTGCTAATAATGGATTGGTTACTGTCATCTCAGTTTTGCTTTAATTTAAATTGGGTGCTATGGTAAATTCTATCCCAAACACATATAATAATGAGCTTTTGTACTCTATTTAAAAATTTGAAATGAAGTATTTCTGGTTGAGACCAGATATAGTAATCTTCTTTTCAGATAAAATACCTCCCTTTTCAGTGTTGTCTGTTCCAGGCTACCCGATCTCTTTTTAATTGATAGTAAGAAGTAACAATCACGTGTGTTGTCATTTTGGTTCCGATGGTTTTCAACTGTTTCGGTTTGTTAATAGTTGTGGAGGTTCATGGCTTTCAAATATATATTCACGTGAAGAGGCAGTTGAAATTTTAGTCAGGAAGTAAGCTTGTACTAAATGCAGTGGAAATTCCGCACATGAACTTGTTTGGCCTTTTTCAAAACCAAGTGGGACATTCTGGAAATACTAACAGTATAACCAGTTCTTGTTGCATGTAGAAGAAGTTTCATAACGGGCCTGTTTGGTTAAGGGTGGAAGTGAGGAAGTAAGGAAGTGGTATTAGTTCCCTTTGGAACTTGGGAATTGGTTAGTAAGTTTTTCGGTGTTTGGATGTTGTTGGGAAGTGTGATTTGGAAAATGTTATGCCTTTTCTGGTGTTTGGATGGTAATGGAAAGTGGAAGCGGAAAAGTTGACCACAAAGTTGACCGCAAAATAATATTAAAATAAAAATTAATGAAGAAAAATAAAAAATGGATTGTAATTAGAATGCAAGTGAGATTTACATGACAAAAAAATTAACTGTTTTATGCTGCAACTTATTATAAATGAGATTTACATGACCACAAAATTAACTGTAGCACTCTGGAAGTGAGGAAATGGTTGTGTAAAAGAGAGAAGAAAAAAAGGAAAAGGGGTTTTCTTATTTTCCTTTTCCGGTGTTTGGATAGATAGGGATGTGAGCAATTATACTTCCCCATTTCCTTACTTCCGCCCACTTCCTTGCAACCAAACACACCCAACGCGAACAAATCTGGCTACAATAAAACTTTTCAAGTATATGCAACAGGGAACCTATTCAATTTTGTAAGGTCTTGGACATGATGGTTTTACAATAGTAATGGCAAACCTGATTCATAATTTTTTTAGTATTGCCTTAAATTTTTTCATATTTTTCACTGTCACTTGTTTAGACTATGTCTAACTGTGCTTCAGTCCACTTTCATCTTTGAGATTTTACCCTTATTTTCATTTGCTTCTTCCTGCAACACCTGATGCTTTTACATCATCAATGGTAAAGTCCATTCGAGGTTAACTTCTTTGAAAACTTTATTTCTCCCATCTCTTTATTGAATTCAAATATATTTCTCTTTACTCCCATCACTTTAGCAAATTTTAGATCTGTTTTCAAGCTACTATTTTTCTCATTCAAATGGTTTCATATCCTGGCTTTTAAAGCAAAAAAGATATTTGAAGTGATTGTGCCAGATTAAGCCCCTAGACATAAACTATTTGTTACCTTTGGAGCATTAGGCTTTATGGTGTTGAGGATGCCACTTTTCATGAATTATTGTGCCTAACTGGAAAGGGCTTGTTATAACTTGTTGGTAGAAAGCGAGCCCATGAAATGCCATTCTATTTGGTAAGTTATTGCATATTAATGCAGTCAATCCATTCAGTGGCTTGAGCTCATGCATAGCTTATTGTCTCGCATTATGGAAAAATGAACTATAGTATAGCAAATGGGAGTCAGGTAAGCATAAGTTGCACGCATATGGACGACAATATGTTAACAGATTGATATGATGAATTGCCAATCTTGAAAATCAATGACACGGTACTTAAAAAAGATGACAACAAAAAAGATATAATGTATAAATCTCATATTAAATTGTTTTTATTTAAAATATTAACAGTAAGCATAAAAATTTAAAGCACATATGTAAACTCCAGCATTTAAAACAAAAACGTTCAAGGATGTAATGCATCAGAAGATCCGTAATCAGATGCAATAGATATTTTTTGACAGAGGAGATTAGATGTGAAGAGAAGAGGGGAAAGTCATATTGCATCTGCACTCCTAAGATTTGATGCGGAAACTACTGATCCTGCGATGCTGCTATTGAGTAGTCTTTGTCTTTTGCTTCTGTTGCTAACTATATTTTATGATCTCTTCAAAGGCTGGTTAGTAAATGCTGAGTTTTGTTGGTGCTTGGAGATGTGAAGTTGAGAGAGGAGAAAGAAGAGAAATCAAAGCGGTCAGGGTTTTTGAATTTTGATCGTGTGTGCACATACATTTGGAGTAATGATTTTGTTCCTGTTTCTGTTCTTGTGAGTCAGGTTTTTCTGCTGGGATGGAATCAGAAATTCCTGTGAGGAGGGAGTGCTTGGGAGGGTGACGTTATGTTATAATTTTAACAATAATTTAATAAATTATTAAAATGCACCAAACATCTTAATTTTTATTGGGATATCATACATTGAACATAATATTATATGGGTTTTGAATGTAGTTACTGAAATTGTAAACTTTTACGTGGTATACATCTAGAGAGAGTATGTAAATTAACTGGGAAAATATAAATGAAGATATTTGAACAAGAAATTCTATCATTCTATGAAAATATTCTCTTAAAAAAATAGGTGTTGGCGTTTAGTTAGTTATTGAGAAATAACATCCCCCCCCTCCTCTCTCTCTCTGTGTTGTGTGTGTCCGTGTGTTTTCAATTTTAAAATAGTAAAGGGTTATAAGGAAGCGGGAAATAGAGGATGCATTTATGTCAGCAAAAGGTTCAGGGAACAGAAATGACAATGGCAGCACCATAATGCTGTCAATACAAAATTTGAATTTTATGGATTCAAGGCATTATATAGTATACAAGGTTAGGTATTTATGTTAAATTTTATACTTAAGAGGGATGAAATCCATTCCACACAACATTGGAGGCTTATAGCCAACAAAACCAGCTTATTGTACACCCTCTCCTCTTTCAATCCTTGAATCCCTACAGTTTCAGTTTGAGTGCAGGTCAAAGCTGAAACTTCGCTTTTTTTTTTTTTTTGGGGGGGGGGGGGGACAATAACTTATAGTTTGGGTTTGGATGTGGTTGTAGGTTATTCATGAAGCCTAACTTATGGGCCATGAGGAACAAAATATGCAACCCCCAACCCAACCCAACCCCCACACACACAAAGAAAAAGAAGTCAGGATGAAAGACATATCCCATTTCAGATCCATGACAGATTAAACAATTATGTTAAAAAAAGATGAGTTTACACGGGATGAAAATATTGAAAAAGTATAGGAGAGAGGAAATCAGAGTTTGTGAGTTTGGAGACCTTCCATTGAGCAACTCATTCTCTTGGAACTGCATTCTTTGGCAAGAATCTTCATAAAGAGAACATTCCAGGAGACTGTTTTGTCATCAACAGGAGTACTTTGCATTTGGGCTTCCTAGCCCTTGCAATCATTGCTCCTATATCATCATCCTTTGGGGCTAGAGGAGGGTATGTATGCCAAAAGAAGTGCGATTTTTGGCAATATTTTGTCATTTGATTGCTCTGTTATTTTCCCCTTTGCCTCCTGTCTTTGGTATTATCCGTTTCCTTTGACATGGGTAATCGCGCACACTCAACCCTCCTCACCAAAAAAAAAAAAAAAAAACACACGCACAAAAAGCTAACACACACACGCACCTATGTTGAAATCCCTTGCACAGAGGACATCAACATTAGAAAATAAACGTTATTGCACGAACAAAGCAATTAAAGGGAAGAAGGCGAGAATATAAATTTAACGAGGTTCATCAATTGCCTACGTTCTCGGGGGAGAAGGGGAGATATTTTATTAATCAATCAATTACATGATACAATCAATGGGGGCAGTTCCCCTCTTTATATAGCCAGAGAATCCCTGAAGAAAAGGAAACCAACCAAACAGAATTCAGATCAGAAACGAACCCAGAATTAAAATCGAAAACTGCCAGAAATATGCTCAGAACCCACATCCCGATCGATCGGGCGGTCGACCGACCGGTCGACTGCTAGGCAAACTCGCAGAGAGCCAAATCGCTGTTGGATTTTGGCATTACTGTCAGTCGATCAAGCGGCCAATCGACTTCTTCAACTGCCGGTGCTTCCTCTGGGCGATCGATCGAGTGGTTGATCGCATCTTCCTTTGTGCACGTTGTGCATGGCTGGTCGACCGGTCCACTGTCTTCAGCTGAGGCTTGGGCTTCGACAAGGATTGTTGAACTTCGATCTCCACTCTGTCTTCTCCAATAGTTAAAAAACTCAACTAATAAGATTTTACACTCTTCTCTCCACAATTCTCCACCTTGTTGAAGATTTTTCAAATATGAGCCGAACACAACATAGTACCATGTCAACTCTATCAGGTTGCACCAATGTGGCTGCTTACGTATCCCCTGCCCAGGGGATCTAGCCATTCGTAGTTCATCCAAACGGGCTCTATCGAGCTCAAGCAACTGGAAGGATATGGAGCAACTCTTTGCAATGTGCAAAATTTACTCCCAGAACAACTTTGGTAAACATATCAACGAGATTTTTCTTCGTGTGAATCTTTTGTTACTCAATGTCTCCCTCATTAAGAATTTTCCGAACAAAGTGAAATCTAATGTTGATGTGCTTCGTCCTTGCATGATATAACTGGTTCTTTGCCAAATAGGTAGCACTTATGCTATCACAATTGATCTTTAATAGATCCTGATCAATTCCCAAGTCATCGAGTAACCCTTGAAGCCAAGGTCTCCGTCATGGTCATATACTCGGCCTTCATAGTGGACAATACGACAGTAGAGTGTAGAGTGGAGCGTGAGCTCACTGATTCTTGGGACAATGTAAACACACATCCTGTTGTAGATCGGTATTTGTCAAGGTCTCCAGCGTAGTCGGAATCAACGTATCTGATACATTCCGGCTTACTTGTAAAATTCTTCTTGAATACCAAATCGTCTATGGTACCTTTGATGTACCATAGAATCCACTTCACTGCCTCCTAATGGCCCCTGCCGGGATCGTGCATGTATCTACTAACCATTGAGACAGCTTGTGACAGGCCTTGTACACACCATTGCATGCATTAAACTACCAACCACACTAGTATAGGGTACGTGAGTCTTGTACTCACGCTCTTTAACAGTAGGAGACATAATAGCTTTTAACTTGAAATGAGGAGTCAATGGTGTACTTACAGACTTCATATCGCCGTTGATGTTGAATTTCTGAAGTACCTTCTTTAAATACCCCTTTTGCATCAAGCTAACCTTGCCACTCTTTCGGTCTCGCTCAATTTCCATGCCTAGCACCTTCTTCGCTTCATCAAGATCTTTTATCTCGAATTCGGAAGAGAAGTCCTTCAATTTATCAATTGCATATCTGCTTTTGGAAGCGATGAGCATATTGTCCATATATAACAGTAGATAAATGTACTCTCCACCAGGTAGCTTATTGTAATACACACATGGGTCGTAATGACTTCGTTTGTACTTCTTGCCTCTTATGAAATTGTCGAAACACTTGTACAGAGCCTTAGTGATTGTTTTAATCCATAAAATAATTTTTTCAAAAAGCATATCATATTATCCTTTCCTGCAGTTTTGAACCCCGTCGGCTGAGACGTATAAATCTCCTCTTCAAAATCGCCATGAAGAAAGGCGATATTCACATCGAGCTGGTCAATTTTCAACTTGTACCGTGCCACCACTGCCAGCAAAATTCGAATAGACAAGTGCTTCACAACGGGTGAAAATATCTCGTTGTAGTCAATGCCTTCTCGCTACGCGTAGCCTTTAGCTACCAATCTGGCTTTGTAGCATACAATATCACCATCGAGAGATCCTTTTTTTGCAAATCCACTTACATGCCGTCTTTCCCTTGGGCAATGCTGACAGTTCCGAAGTGTCGTGTAGAGAATTCATCTCTTCTATCATGACATCCTTCCACATCTTGGATTCTGAACTGATTTCAGCTTTCCTATATGTAGACGGGATCACCTCCTCAACGACTAGGAGAGCATAGGCCACAATCATGTTAGTAGTGAGCCAATTGGGCTTATGTGAATTTCTTCGGGCTTTTTCAACTGCAATGGATTCTTGGACATCATCCATAGCCTGTTCTTGATCCTCATCATTAGCATCCTGATCGGCTACATGATCACCACCCTGTGTCACCGCTTGTATGATCTCTAATGATACTGATCTTTCTAGAGATAGTGAAGTAGTATCACTCTTCACCTGCTGCGATATCCTTTCGGTCTTTCACTCTCTACCTGTTGAGAGTTTGTAGGCTTCACAATGTTCTAAAAAACGGTTTCAGTACGCGCGCGGTCGGGAGCGCATAATGCTTAAACGGTAATTAAACGGATTACACGTTTTATTATTATTTTAATATATAATAATATTATAATACTTAAAACATGCAAATATGAATTTTGTAAACTCCAAAAAAAACATAAAATATATAGCGAACGTAACTTGAAAAATTAAATTGCTAGTACCAAGAGAAATTTAACAAGTAATAATGTAAATCATTCAAAGTACATCAATGTACCTTCACCTCCAATAATTATAGTTATAAAATGCTTTTTAAATGAACTAATATAAGTATTTTTTTTTCAAAAAGCAACATACTTCTAACAACTTTGGTTCACTGCTATATGCAACTCTATCTTTCTAATATTTGAGGCACTCCTTAGCCTATTAAAAGAAACCGAGACCATTGGTAAGAACCTGGGCAAAATATGTGCACGCGAGGGGGGGAGAGAGCTGACCAGGGGAGGTCACTGTCGACGCAGGAGGTCGCCATTGACGCTTTGCTGCTGACCAGAGAGCTAATCGCAGTGGGAGGTCTTTGTCGACAAAGATGGAGGTCGCGGTGGGAGGATCAACTGCAAGGGGAGGTCGTCATCGAAGGGGGAGTTCGCCGCAGGAGGATCAACGCTTTGTGAACTTCTTCGTCGTCGAGCTTCGGAAGCCTTAATTTTCCAAGAGGATTGTCGCCGTCGTGAGCTTTGGAAGCTTCAGATAAAATTAGGGCTTCAGGAGCTTCATCATCTCGTCGCCGTGAGCATCGAGAGCTTCGTGAGCTTCTTCATGAGATTGGGGAGCTCGACGTCCCTGCAGGAGGATCGAGGATGAGGATAATTTAGGGCTCGCGAGCTTTAGTTCTCTAACACGCGATAATTTATATCCTCAATTATTAGATTAGGTTTGAGTTCAGTTAGCTTAATGGGTTCGAAATTCGAATCCATTTAGAACACGATTGAATAACGTTTAAATAGACGCTGATTAATCATCGATTAGACGCTTAATCATTGCTTAAGTGAATTAATCGCCTGACTGAGTAATCCGACCGCTTCAAGTTCTGTTCGGTTTCAGGCTGAAAACATTTAAGCGGACGATTACGACTGCTTAAACCTTTTTTTAGAACGCTGAGGCTTATTATTGAAGCCTCTTCAAATGTGACATCTCTGCTTAAGATAAACTTTTGTCCTTCGGATCCCAAAATATGTAGCTTTTACGCCTTTCTTGAATCCTACGAACATACCTTTCCTCGCCTTCGGATCCCAAAATTTGTAGCTTTTATGCCTTTCTTGAATCCTACGAATATACCTTTCCTCGCCCGCGTTTCCAACTTGTCTTCCTTGACATGATAGTAGGCCGGACACCCAAATACCCGTAATGAATCATAATCTTAAGTAACTTTTTCTGACTAAACTTCCAAAGGAGTTTTACCTCCTATCGCAGACGACGATAGTCTGTTAACGAGGTAGCAAGCATACGCCAATGCTTCAGTCCAAAAATATTTCGTAAACTGGCGTTGGATAACATGCATCAGACCTTCTCTAGTAAAGTCATGTTCATCCTTTCAGCTACCCCATTTTGTTGTGATGTTTCTCTTACTGTGAAGTGCCTTTCTATGCCCTCATCATGGCATAATTGCAGGAAAAGATCGCTTGTATATTCTCCTCCGTTATCTGAACGGAGTACCTTGATCTTCCTTCTTGTGCTCTTCTCCATGTTCCTTTTCCACTCAAACAACTCTAGGATTTTTCCTTTGTGCTTCATGGTATATACCTAACATCTCTTAGAGTAATCATTTATAAAGACACAAAGTAGTGGTTACTTCCAATAGATACCGTCTCGATAGGACCCCCAATGTGTGAACATAATCCAAAATTCCTCGGTGTAACGAGTCGCGATGCTGAATTTCACCTTGGTCTTCTTTTCGATAACGCAATGTTAACAAAAATTCAATTTGCAGGTTTTGGCACCTTTTAATAAATCTTGCTTTGCAAGAGTTTGTAAAGACTTTCCCTGTATGTCCGAGCCTTATATGCAAAAGCTGGGTGCAATCATCATCTGAATTTGTAGAAGTCGTCACTTGCCCTGTAACCGGACTACCCTTCAAGTAGTAAAAGTTATTGCATCGGACGCCCTTCAAAATAACAATCGAGCCTCTAGTCATCTTGAGAATACCATCTCTAATAGATACTTCAAGACTTAATTCTTCGAAGGCACCAACAGAGATGAGATTCCTTTTCAGTTGAGGTACATAACTCACTCCCTTCAATTCTTGCACCATCCCATCAAGCATCCTATCCCTCATCATCCATGACAACAAAACATCCATCTGTCTTTTCGAAGCTAGAAAACCAATTCCTGTTAGGACACACATGATAGGTAGCTTCTGTATCTAGCATCCACTCAGAATCACCTGAGTAACCAATAGTAGTGGTGACTGAGAAAGAGAATACTGTTGAGTCTGAGTCTGACCCACCTGCCTGTGAAGTACTACCCAATTGGGTATCGATCACTCTTGCGAGATTTGTCTCAGTTTTTGACTCCTTATTCGTATCTTTGATTCTTGGACAATCAACTTTTCAGTGCTCCAACTCTTTGTAGAAGGTGCACTAGTTCTTCAGATTTCTGTAATCTGGTCTGGACTTCAATCTCTCACGCTTACCTTTGCACTTCCGATTGGAACCCCTGCCTCTTATCGTCAACGCCTATGCTAATGTACCATTGGAAGAAGACTGCTTGCTTTTCCTCCTCATTTCGTAATTTACAAGAGCAGCCGGCATATCGTTATAGTTAAGTATTAGTTTACCATTGATCAAGGTAAGGATGAAGGTTTCATACTCTTCCTCAGAAAGAGAATTCAGAAGAATCAATGTCTTGTCCTCTTCTTCGATTAACACATCCACATTAACTAAGTCTGTAAGAAACCTCATGTAGTTATTCATGTGTTCATCAATGGAGAGTCCTCTGTTCAACTGAAAGCGGTGAAGCCTCATCTTCAGATACAATCGAGTCTCGATGCTTTCATCTGGTACTTCTTTTCGAGGATCTCTCACATCTTCCTTGTGGAAGTCTTATACAATACATGATACTTGATGTCTTGTGTCAAACAAGACCTTATGAGATCACACGCTGTCCTGTTTATTTTGTTCCAATTCTTTTCAGAAGTCTCCGGCTTTTCTTCCAAATGTCGAGTGTCTTTGAGGTTTGATGCTGTCAGTGTATCCATCACCTCACACCTCCACATCCCAAAGTTATTTTTGCCATCAAACTTTTCCACATCAATTTTCATCGGATGTGGATTCATAGATTTCACTGTGGATTGACCATCTCTGGCCATCTCCCCAACAAAGTCCTCAAAGTAATCGGAAAATGATTAGTGAAAACAAATTCAAATAAGAAAAATCAGATCTTTACCTCCACCCAAACAAAACTGCCTGTCGAACTCGAAAAGCTGTGATACCACTTGTTGGAATCTCTTGTGCAGATGATAGCAACACCAGAGAATAGTTGCCAATACATGAACAAAGCAATCAAAAGAAAGAAAGTGAGAACACAAATTTAACGAGGTTCAACAATTGTCTACGTCCTCTGGGAAGAGGGTGAGAAGGATCATATTAATCAATCAATTACATGATACAATCATTTGGGGGGCAGTTTCCCTCTTTATATAGCCAGAAAATCCCTGAAGAAAAGGAAATTAACCAATCTGAATTTGGATCAGAAATGAACTCAGAGTCAAAATAGGAAACTGCCAAAAATACACCCAGAACCCGCGTCTCGGTCGAGCGGGCGATCGATCGGCTCCTAACCGCGGCTGGCCGGTAGGCAAACTCACCGAGAGCCAACTCTGTTGGATTCTGGCATTACAGTCTGTCGACCGTGTCGCTGCTTCCTCTGGGCGGTCGAGTCGACTGACCTCTTCAACTACCGCTGCTCCCTCGGGGTCCTCTGGGCGGTCGAGTCAACTGACTTCTTTAACTGCGCTGCTTCCTCGGGGCGGTCGACCACATCTTTCTTTGTGCACGTTGTGCATGGCTGGTCGACTGGCCCTCTATCTTCAGCTGAGGCTTGGGCTTCTACAAGCGCTGTTGAACTCCGATCTCCGCGTTATCTTCTCCAATGAGTTAAAAAAACTCTGTTAACAAGATTTTACACTCTCTCCCCAAAGTCAACGCACAGAGGGAGGAAGGGTAATATTCCTCAGGCACATAAGTCTTTGCTTGTGTTGTTGCAGTTACTTCATGACATCTGTTCTGTTTTTTTAGGAGATAAATCTTAGCTTCCATTGTTGCAGTCGCTTCATGTCATATACATTCTGGTTTCTTTTTATTGCACTTGTTTAATACTAGTGAGGCTGTCGAAGCACTGAATGCTTTGTATTTGCAACACCTTTAATGTTCAGTTTGGTGTCTTCCTTGTCCATTAGCTACGCTCTTGAGTGTGGGATTGCAATTGAATTTGTTTTAAGTGTACGGCCATTTGACTTGATTTTAATGTGTTTCTGCAGAGCGATGTCTTCTTAATAAGCTCGAACGCTATGCGCTATAATGCACCTGACACAATTTACTTCCGACAGGTATGTGCTGTCTCTGCATTTTTTGTCCAATACAATATGTTCTATTGAAAAACAATTGACTTATGGATGTATGATTTTATCACGAGTGCTTTTCTTTTCTTCTCTTTTTTGAATCTTGTGCAGGCTAGGTCCATACAAGAACTTGCAAAAAAGGACTTTGAGAATTTAAGGCAAGAAAGTGACGATAATGAAGAGGAACCAAAGACTGTACGAAGGGGTAGGCCACCAATTAAAATGTTATGAAGCGAATTGGCAGACCGCCAGCTGATCGGACCGGTTCTGATTTCTCCTCGGATGCGACACTTGCTAATGCTAGAGATGGTGTTCACAACTCTAATTCGGCACGTGATGCATTGAGGAAAGGATCATCCTTTGACAAGCCCAGCGCTACAGATGCATATAGGGGGAATAGCCAGCACAGATCAGATAAAAATGAAGAATATTCAGGTTTGTCCTAAAAATTAAGCACATACAAAAGAAATTCCTTCAAAACTGTCAAATTTTCATTATCGCTTGCTGAGAATTGTAATCTGACTCTTATTTCTAGGTTCCCTGCTAAAAGGGATTCCAATGAGAAACTGGAAGAAAATTTCTGTTATAGATGAAAACCGTCGTAACACGTACAGCCAACCCCTTCAGTCCACCTGTGCTCGGGAGCCATCAATTTTAACTGCCTTCGAGGGGGAGAAAAAGCTACTGATGCCAGTAAGTTTCCATGATACTAACATAAGCTGGGTTTCTAATTTGTTCAATTGTGAAGTTAGCATCAAAATCCTATTATCAGGCTCACTTTTTCTTAAGTTGGAAAGAAATAGATATGTCGATTAATTCAAAGATTTTCCAATGTTCTGTTGGATTTCTTCTTACTTACTTTTTTTCTTAATGTCTCGCCTTTGTCTATTTTGCATCTTCTTTTCTATTTTCTACAGTCTTTTGTGGATTCAAACTTGGATTTCTTATACTTTCAACTACACTCCTATATTTTACTTTATACTCCATAGCTTATAGTTATCCAGACATTATTGACTTGGTCTTTTATTCAAACACCAGATTGGGCTTTACATGGAGCATGCATATGCCAGAAGCCTGGCTCGGTTTGCCGCAAACTTTGGTCCTATTGGGTGGGAAATTGCTGCGAAACGAATTGAAAGAGTACTTCCTCCAGGGATGAAGTTTGGCCCTGGGTGGGTTGGGGAGAGCGAAGCAGTACATAAATTTAATCCCCATTTGGTGTCATCATCTCCACATTTCTCATCTCAAGCAAAACTCTCACACAGTACTGCACCAACAGGTGGTGATAAGGTCTTGGAAAGTCACGAACTGGCCTCAAATAACTCTTCTTTTCCTCCATCAACCTCGGCTTATGCCGCCACAAGACCTGTTGATTCCATGAACAGTGCCGATAGTGGTAGGCTTATAAAACATGAAGGCGAAATTGGTCTACTGGGTGGTGGCATGCACCCCAAGACCCCCTTGCAGCTTTGTCAGAACTCAACACTGCAACATCCAGGGAATGGTTTTAACCCTGGGTATGGGCTCAACCTTCCATCTCAAACGGTGAAGACGACCCCACATACAAGGTCACCCGAGGTGGTTATGACACACAGCCATGCCCTGGACATGGTGTCTAGGGGTGGCAGCAACAACAGCTTTGGGAATCACCAGGCATCTTTCACACAATCTGATGCAGAAGAGAGAAAAAGGCCAGTGCCGGGAAATTCAAATGCAATGAACTCAGGCAATTTATTAGCAGATTCGAACCATAATCCTGAGGGGCAGTGGCGAGGTGTGTCACTTAATCCAAAGCATGGCTCTATTCCGCCAGATTTGAATGCTGACTTCCATTCTCCAGGGTCACCGGTTTCAGGCGTGCTAGCAGGTTCAAAACAACAGCAGCAGCCAGATTTGGCATTGCAGCTATAGACATTTATTTATTTTTCAATTTTTTTCTGTGGGGAAATTCATATTTAACTTGGTAGACGCTGTCGGGGGTAGTCATGTAGGAATTGCACCCAACCTGGATGTGTTGGGTTTTCACAAATCTCATTCAAAGAGCAGCATCTTTATAAAATGTTGTGGTAGTGATGGTGGGAAGGGGGGAGGAGGGGGGTGGGGGAGAGTGGGGGTCGTTGGTGGTGGTGGTGGGATTGTACAGCTTAATTGATGTGTTGAATACGCAGTCTCCAGCTGAAGAAGCTGGCAGCTCATTTGTAGCATTCAAAAATTCGTCTATGTTGAGTAGCAGCTCTATAAAGTAAGATTAAAGTTTCTTTTTTTGTCTTCTTTCCTGGTAACTGTTTATCTTGCTGGGTTCACTGCAGATGAGTATGCTGCCACACGTGTACACGCTTCCGCATTGTAATTGCTTTTTGCCGTGCATGTGATCAGAATTGTGGGGTGGTGGTTGTGCTTTGTGAACCGGTAATTTTCCCTCTTTTGGGGTTTGGCGTGTGGAACGCTAATTCCAGCATGCTATTCTGACCGTCCTGTGAGTTGATTCCAGCATGTGTTTGATCTATTCTCTCATTTTCTCTTTTATACCTTGCATTGTTATTACTTGTTCATATTATATACATGCTTGGTATTATTTGTGGGTTCACACTTGTGTTGAACTAAGAGAGCTTTTAAAAGCACATCAACTCTTAATCTAGAAGAGTAGTTTCAAAGCCACTCACAGAGAATTCAGACTCACTCTTGGTTACACACAGTGTGTTTGCAATTAAGTTTTAAATTCCGCATCATTTGCACTAAATTAATTTGTACACATATTCACCCCCTCTTCTAGGTGTGCTTTCAGTGGCCACGCGATCAGGAGTTGCCGCCGGTCGCAGGTGGTCGATCAGGCCCAAAGAGAGAGGGTGGAGTGATTTTTTTGTAGTGAGTTTGGAGGTGATGGAATAAGGGATGATGATGGTTATGGTGGTGATGTTGATTTGGGTGGTGGTAATGTTGAAATTGAAGGAGATCGGAGAAGGAGGAGTAGAAAGTTGTGATGGAGGAGTTGAGTGAAGAAGATGGTGGTGATTGATTTGAGGAATTAGAAGGAGATGAAGGTGGTGATTGAAAGAAGATGATGAAGAAGGTGGAGTATTTGAAGGAAGAAGAGAAATTGGGGGAGATGGGATGCCACCGTTGGCCTAGGGTCATCGGAGGAGGACGCCGGGCTTGGGGTGGTGGCGTTCCCAGAGAAAAGAGGAAGAGGGAGAGAGAGAGAGAAAAGGAAGAAAGGGAAACGAAAAAGAAAAGAAAAAAGAAAGAGTGTGATGGGAGGGGGATGGTGATCGGACCCACGTGGGGGGGGGGGGGGGTTGGAGGCGGGTGATTGGATGGGAGGAAAAGAAAAGGAAGAGAAAGAAAGAAATGAAAAGATACTAAAAATAATAATATTATAACAATATTAAGAAATATCGACTATTTCAGAAAAATCTCTAAAAATATTCAGAGATAGAAAACATCACCTTAAGGAATAATATAAAATCAGATTTCAAAAATAAAATCTCTTTTTCAAATTAAAAATCTTGAAAAGCATCTAGCGATACTCACCGACACCAAATTCGGTTGAGTTTTGATAAATTCAGAAAAATTTTCAAAAATACATTAAGTTAGAAAATATGATTTTACGAAATAATGTGCAAGCGGATTTTAGAAATTTGATCCCGTGTGTAAATTAAAAATCCTGGAATCGACCAGCAATATCGGTTGGCACCAATTTTGAAGATTTTACAATTTAATTCAGAAAAATTTCAGAAAATTATGAAAAATCTAAAATATTGAAAAATGATATTTGAAACTGAAATCGATCAAATCTGACAACCGAAAAGATCAAATCAAGCAATAAAGTAGGATCTGGTCCCTAATTCAGATTAGGGATGATTCTGAGTACACGAATCCAGATTCAAAACAAAGTAATCATATAGATAATTATAAAACAAAAATAAATACGGAAAGTAAATCAAAAAATATGATAAAAAATAGAATACACATCTAAATACGTATTCCGGGAGCGGGGTGTTAAAACAGACATAGAAAACAACTAGCAATGGTGATGCCCTCGTCAATTTGCTACACTCTTGAGTCTGGGATTGCAATTGATTTTGTTTTAAGTTTACAACCATTTGACTTTATTTTAATGTGTTTCTGCATAGCGATGTCTTCTTAATAAGCTCGAATGCTATGCACTATAATGTACATGACACAAACTACTTCCAGCAGGTATCTGCTATCTCTGCATTTTTTGTTCAATACAATATATTCTATTGAAAAAATTGATCTATGGATAGGGATGCGAAACGGGACGGGCCAAGCTCGTCCCGGGCCCGCCGAGTCAGAGACTGTGTCTGGTCCCCCTAATGGGGACAGGGGCACGGCCCGGAGACCCGGTCAGGCCGGGCCAAACCTGGGACGGGCCGACCCTAGTTTTTAAAACCCTTTAAAAAATTGAATTTTAAATCAAAAAAATTCTTAAAAAATTCACACAATTTTTGACAAAATTGATAGTTGTAAAATGTAAATGTAATTTTTTTTATTAATAATCCAATTGATTAGATAAATTGATACAAATAAAAAATGAATAGTATAGATAAAAATATAAAATTACAAATATAAAGAGAATTTAAGAAATTTTTTAAAGAGATTTTTAGAGAATTTTTGGTAATGAACTGAAGTGAGGAAGAGTGGATATTTATAGAGAGGTAAGGAAGCTTAAAATATTATTTAAAGAAAAACAATTCTAGCCAATATTCTCCTTTTTTTTTGGGGGGGGGGGGAGGGTTTGTTAAAAAAAATTACAAGCCCCCCAAACGACGATATTATGGGGGAATAATCTCGTTGGAGGGGGCTTGTAAAAAAACATTACATCCTCCTGTCCCAAAAAAAAAAAATCTAGCCGTTGGGGCACCCAACCTGACCCGACTGGGCCGTGGGCTATGATTTCCCGGGTTTGGGGGCGGGCCTGGGCTGGGACACGACACGGGTGGCCCAGGCCGGGACGGGCCCATGCGGGGCCTCCGGGCTGGCCCGGCCCCTTCAAACCCCTATCTATGGATGTATTGATTTTATGATAAGTGTTTTTCTTTTCTTTTCTCTTTTTTGAATCTTGTACAGTCTAAGGTCCATACAAGAACTTGCAGAAAATGACTTTGATGTTATGAAACAATGGCTGCCAATCTTACTGTGCAGTATTAATGATTTTACTATGCGATGACGCAAGCATGCATATTAACTGCATAGTACCCTAAAGTTTTTCTATAAATAGGCCATTTCTGATTCATTTCAATGTACATTTCAGAAATCAATACGAATTCCTACTTCTACTCTGTCTCTAGAATTCCCTATTCCGGTGTTATAATTTCTCGGGTTTTACAACACGTTATCAGCACGAGCGCTTTATTTCTGTCACCAGTTTCTACCTCCGTCAGCTCAGGAAAAAATTTCTATCACAAGCCTCTACCTCCATTAGCTTAAGATAAAAGTCTTGTCACGAGCCTATACTTCTATTGCTCAAGGAAAAGTCCTATCATAAGTCTCAGCCTTTGCCTCTACTATCTCGAGGTAAAAATGATAAGTTATTCTACTTATAGTACTCGTATAACACCACTACTATATATGAAAGGAGGCTCTGCTACCTATTTATAGTAATGTGATTTGATTACGAAAAATTAGATTATTATACTAATTATATTCATATAACACCACTACTATATATGAAAGGAGGCTCTGCTACCTATTTATAGTAAAGTGATGTGATTATGACAAGCTAATAATATTTCTTGTTATTATTTATACTAACCTCTCAATTGATGCTTGCGTGGAATAAAACCCAAGCTACCAATATTGTATATTTTATTACTCTGCTATTTATATTTGTATAAACACCTACTGAAAGGTTTACCGAGTAGCGTGGTGTGCCAATTTTATTTCAATATTTATTGCTTTATTTATTATGTCTGCAAAATACCTATCAAGTAGAGTGACGTGTCTATGTTATAACCCATAAATATACGTAATACAATGCATTTATTTTATCTTCTTTATTATAATATTTAATTGTATTAAATCTAAATTGCTTTTTCTCTCTCCTTCAACGGCTATAAACGACTAGTTTTTACTCTATAAATTGGTGAATTCTAAACCAGATAACTCACTTCTCAATCTCTCTTCATTTTTAATTTTTTTCATCATCTTCGTAAGTTTTTAGCCAAAATTCTCGCAAGATGCTTAGTCCATTCTTGAAGTGTATTATTACCGTCATCATCATCTATATCATTATCATTTTTGTTGTAGATATGTATCCAAGTGATTTTCACCTGAACCTTTTAATTTTAATGTTTATCTTCCCTCTTTTGTTTGTCGCTATTATGATTGAAATGTAAGTTTTACTATTTTGTTGTGAAATAAAATATTGTGATTCTAATTATTTTTGTATTTTGTTATAGTTATCACCATGTCAAACTTCACAAAACTTTAATTCATTCCACTTGATATCACGGGAAGGAATTATATATCTTGGATTATTGACATAGAAATGCATCTCGAGTCAATGAGTCTCACTGAAACCATAAAAGAGACGGACTCTAAATCATCGCAAGATAAGACAAAAGTGACGATCTTTATCCGCAGACATCTTGATGAGTGTTTAAAATGTGAATATCTCACAGTAAGAGACCCAAGTATTGTTGGCCCAAAGGCCTTCCACCCTAGTTTTGATGATGATTAACTCATGTAGTTATGTTTACTAATATTCTTGTGATTTTAAGTTTCAGATCATTAGCAAGATATTAGTTTGTGATTAGTTTCAACAAAGGAGTTTAGAAGCTTTTCATGGTGATTTCAGGGCCAAAGCTTCAAGATCATACCTTGCCTAGCCCATGGATGGAGTTTTGGAGCAAGTCTACTTGAAGATGAAGATCATCAAGAAGACTTAGGTATCCTAGTTTAGTTAGTGTGTTTAGATCCATTTGTAAAGCTTAGTATAGTTGATATGCTCAAGTGCACAACACACACAAGATTTATGTTTTGGATTTGGTTTTCATGAATAGTTTGATCAAAACAAGTTTACATGATTTATATGTATAATAGATGTATTCTAGTTATACATACATGCTTACACTTCCTATACAAACTTATTTTGACTTTCCTATTCATGTATTGAAAAATCAAGTTTGATAAAAATACAAGTTGTTTTTGATAAAATTTGCAAGACTCAAAAATGAATTGATATGATTGATATATGTCTTGAAATTTTTATTACAAGTTTGTGTTTTAATATAAAATGTTAAAACAAGTTTTGTGGATTTTTAGAAGACTTAAAAGATTTTTCAAAATATTTTTAAACTGTTTTTCTGACCCAGATTTCTGTTCCAGGCTTCAACCAGTCGACTAAGTCAACTGACCAAGTCGACTAGGATGAAGTCGGTCGACCGGGCCGGTCCACCGACGTGCACAGTTCTGTGCACGTTTGGCACCTCTGGGACGGTCGACCCGGACGGTCGACCGGGACTGAGAGCAGTGCTCTCTGTTTGTTTGGGTCGACCGTGCCGGTCGACCGTGGTTGCCCAACGGTCACAATTCTGACCGTTGGCGGTCGACCGGGCCGGTCGACCGTCAGCCTGTCAGGCTGCCACATCAGCCTAACGGCTAGTTTTCTGATGGGCCTATATAAACCCCAATTCTTTGGGATTTTGGCTAAGGTTTTTACAAGAGAAAAATTCCCAGTTTTCCTGAGTTTAAAACAAGTTTTAAAAAGAGTTTTTGGGCTTTAAACTTCTCATCTTTATTGTTTTTGGGTTTTTGAAAAATCAAAGAAAACTAGGGTTTTGGGAGATTGTATTGATTTTCATTTTCTATCATTTACAAGAGATTTCCCAAATAGTTTTTCTTTGTTGCTTGTTTCCAAAAACACCTAGTTTTTTCACACTTGAGCTATCACCTATCCTAATCTATTAGGATCCTTTGTTTTGTGGAAAAAGAGAGAAAAAGAGAAGTGTTTGAGGTTAAGCCTCCAAAGTTGTAAACCCTCCTTTATTTGTGTATCCCTCTTTGGTAGAGGTTGATCGGAGTGGTATTGTTTTGGATCCCTCTTTGGTAGAGGTTGATCGGAGTGGTATTGTTTTGGATCCCTCTTCGGTAGAGGTGATTGTGTTGGTTGTATTGGCTACGGGCCTTATCCCTCTTCGGTAGAGGTAGATTGTGGTTGTATTGCCTTGGTGGCATTGAGAGAGGAGTTCGGTACTCCTATAGTGGATTGGAAATCCTACACGGTGGTGTAGGCGGGGATGTAGAGCAAGGTGCTCGAACCTCGAAACATATCATTGTGTTTGCGTTTGATCCATTTGACTCTCTAACTCTCTCTCATTTATTTGTGCAAAGCATCATACTTCATTCATATCATATATTGCTTGTTGTGCCTTGCATATTTCATATTGCTATATCTTGTATATGCTTGGTTGTTTGTGTGTGCCTCACTTGTACTTAATCAACAAGAGCTTCATATAGCCCCTCAACCCATTCAAGGGGAATCAAGAGGAGTTAGTCCAGAGCCCTTCACGGGGAATTCGGCTACACTTGTTGATTGTATTAAGTGTGTTGCAATAATTTGCATTAGCTTCCGCATTTAGCGCATTTAGTTCACTAGATTAGCACTTACACCTATTCACTCCCCCTCTAGGTGTTTTTTTCAATTGGTATCAGAGCTAGTGCTCCTGATATTAGGCTTAACATCTTAGGAGTGAGATCCATTTGTTTGCTAATCTACATTTGCATTTGCTTGTTTGCACACATATAGTTTGGACCCATGGACTTCATGACCCCACCTAGCTTTGACCCTTCCAACATTGTTGTTTGGAAGTATAGGATGTCCATGTACCAAAAATCCTAGGTTTGCATGTCTTTCTTGCGGCCACCAAGAAATGCTATCTTGGAGATCGCAATCATATAGGGGCCAATGCACAAGCCCTAGAGGCCATTAGAAGCACATTATCTAAAGATTATCTTTTACGTGTTTCTAACATTGATTCCGCCTTTGCAGTGTGGAATTTGTTGACAACCACCACCACCACCTCCGAGCTTCAATTGCCAAATCAACCGGAGGAATCTAGTGGAGAATCCGAGTCTCAATGCTTAATGATCCAAGGGAATGACTCCCTTGAGGTACATTCGGAATCCCACTTAGATAATGATGATTGTGCTAGTTCTTCAAATGATTTTGTTGATCCCCATGCTTTAAATGAAGAACTATCAATTGTTTGTGAAAAATTGATTGAAAAATATAACTTGTTGAAAAAGAAAAGTTTAGGCCTTAACAATGATAATAAAAATTTGATTGCTAGACTTGATGTTGTTTTGCAAGAAAAGGAGGAGATTTCTAATGAAAGGGATTCATTAAGATCTCAACTTGATCTTGCCCTAAAAGAAAACAAAGTTTTAAAATCTAAAAATGATTGTGAAACTCTTGTGAAAAATAATGATGTTTTGTCTTCAAAAATTAATTTTGTTTTAAAAGAGAATGTTGCTTTGAAAAACAAAATTATGTCTATTTCAAATGATTTAAATGTTTGTTTACAGAAAAATGATGTTTTGCAAAATAAGATTGATGCACATGTTTGCCATGCTAGGGTAGTATCACACACTTCACCCATTGCATGCTCCACTTCTTCTTTGATTGAAAATGATATAAATTTAATTAAGAAGAAAATGGATTGTTTGGGCTCCACTATGAGCCAATGTGCCATGAATCACTCACGGTTGGAAACCTTGGTTCGAAAGAAACAAGTTCCATCCTTTATGCATGCACACCCTCCACGGCATACACATGTTCCTCACGGACACACCCATCACATGTATGCTCATGTGTACACATGTACACATTGTGGACGTAAGGGCCACCTTACTAAATTTTGTTTTGATAGATTACATAATATAAATTTAGCAAAGAAGTTTGTTTGGGTTAGAGAAGGTACTAACCCCCATGGACCCAAAAGAGTATGGGTACCAAAGACCACCCCTCCTATTTTTGATGTAGGTGTGGGCTCTCACATGATGTGAGAGTAGCGGCACCTTGGAGTGGATGCGTTCCGAGCTTCATGGAAATCATATGGATGCATCACTTTCAAGGGAAGGTTTGGTGGAGATGACTACCATATTTTGGAGACAAGAAAAGTTGCCTTCTAGGTTTTGGTAACGATCCCTAACTCCTATTTATTGTTTACATGCTTTACATGTTTATCATATATAGCATGTTTTATTGTTTGTAGATTATTATGATAATGCCATGTTTATTAAATCCTTGACATACATGTTTAGCATTTTGAGACACCCATGTTTAATATGGACCATTATTTTAGTGTTCTCACCCTTGTTTAGCTATCATGTTTATCATAGGTTTAATAACATGTGAATTTACATAATAATCATATTTAAAATTTATCATGATGATTTTATCTTGTTTTTGATGCTTCATGTGTTGATTACATGTTTAGATGTTAGTTTTCATTAAGACTAGGATATATACTTGTGCATATAGTGGGCCACAAATAAATCTATATATGTTTGTACTTGAATGCTTATTTGTTCCCATTAGATGTATTAGTATAGTCTAGTTTTGATGATCCATACATATTAGACTTGTATTCATATTTTTTTTGGATTTGTTTTATGATTGTGTGTTTCACTTCATGTATATGTTTGTATTGCCAAACTTTAAGATATACATGTATACCCCTTGAGTCATTTGCCTTTCATGCAAATCTATATATGGACTCAATTGTATTTAGGGATATGTATGTATACTTATTGTGTTGACAATTCATACATATACTTTGAAATGAAATTTGTTTTGGTGAAGATTTTCTTGATTTTGTGTTTATATTTAACTTCATGTATATGTCTATCTTGTCCAAACTATTAGATATACATGTTTATCCTTTTGAGCCACGTGCCCTCATGCATATATAATTTGTGGACTCTTTATGTTTTGGATATGTATGTATACTTTAGTTTGTATTAGACATACATATGCCTTGAAGATTAAATAGTTTTAATGATTTTCATGTTTTCTTATTTTAAAGGAATATTAAGCTTAATTGGAAATTTCATAATGCCATGTCACACATTACTTATACACTCATCATCTTTTAAAATATTTCTCATGAGTATGTTTTCATGAGCATGTATGGACTTTATTGAATATTGAGTGTTTTAAGTGCTATGTGATTTACATGTGTTTTATGAAAATTATTTTTAGTATATTCCTTGCTTGAAGGATTTCGTACTAGTTTAAAAGATTTTCCATTTAACTAGTTACGGTATTCTTCATTTTGGTAGAGTTTAATACAAATATCCCAAATTCCTATTTTCAAACCAAGCTTATTTTCAAATCTATTTTTGAAAACCCCTACCCTTTATAGGAGGTTGGATGGGAGTCCATGCCTTGTATGTTTATATTGAAAATCTTTTTAAACTTGTGCATGAGATGGGAGGATTAGTTATATGATGTATACATTTAATATTATTGCTTCAATTGGTATCATTGAACTCTTTCAACTGGTATCAATTTTGATCCTTTTTGTATACTCATATGTTTATTGTGTATGTATATTTTCAATTGGTATCATCTATTGGTGATTGGTACTCATTCTATTTCATACACTTATACTTGTTTTATTTGTGATATTATATTTCTATATCTTAAGCACAAATGTTGTTTATGCTAGAGCTTGAGTTTCAACTTTATTTCAATTGATTTAGTTTTCAATTGGTATCTTATTTCAAGCCTAAGCATAGTTTTTGTTGGTATTTCATAAAGGGGGAGAAAATTCGATTTTCATATTTCAATTGGTATTTAGTTTTTCACTCCCGTGCTTTATGATAGAAAATAGTCATTTCAATTGTTTATTTGGCTTAAAAAATATATACTATCATTTGATATCAAGATGTCTTGTGTTTTAAATTGGTATCTAAAAATTTTTTGTTTAAAGTAAAATACAAAAGTTTTGATTTATATTTCCTATATGCAAGGAGAGCTTAACATCTCTTCTACATATAGATTCATGTTGAGTGTATTGTGTATTGAAGAGCTTAACATCTCTTCTTTATGTGGTACACGTGTGTAGGGGGAGCTTCACATCTCCTCTTATGCATTACATAATGTGTGTTATGTGAATTAGGGCTTAACATCCCTCCTTCATGTAATGCATATGTGTAGGGAAGCTAACTTAGCGTCTTCCTCTTCATGAATGTATATAGCATATAACATTTATTGATCTTTATTTATTTTCAATTGATATCAAGATGCTTCATTGACATATTTATCTATTGATATCATGTTGTTTATAGTCACCCCTTATTGACCTTGTTTTTGTTTTAGACAAAAAGGGGGAGAACATTGTTTGTATTGTTTTGATTGACAGAAAGGGGGAGAAAAATTTTTACCCCTCATTTTATTGTTTTGATTGTTTACCCCTTTGTTGATGAGTGACAAAAAGGGGGAGAAAGATTTTGAGTTTTGAGTTTCATATATGCATATTTATGTTTTTGCATATATTAAGTTTTATTGGTATCTAGAGCATCTAGTGTTTTTGTTAATATTTTATTAATTTAATTGGTATCTAGAGCTTCTAGAATATGTTTATGTGTTTTATGCATGTTGATGCATACATGTTTATGTACATTCATTGCATATCTTTTGTTTATTTGTTTATGCATGAGTTAAGGGGGAGCTTCTTTGAAGCTTAACTTTAATCCATGCATATATAACTCCATGAGTTTTGTCATCATCAAAAAGGGGGAGATTGTTGGCCCAAAGGCCTTCCACCCTAGTTTTGATGATGATTAACTCATGTAGTTATGTTTACTAATATTTTTGTGATTTTAAGTTTCAGATCATTAGCAAGATATTAGTTTGTGATTAGGTTCAACAAAGGAGTTTAGAAGCTTTTCATGGTGATTCCAGGGCCAAATCTTCAAGATCATACCTTGCCTAGCCCATGGATGGAGTTTTGGAGCAAGTCTACTTGAAGATGAAGATCATCAAGAAGACTTAGGTATCCTAGTTTAGTTAATGTGTTTAGATCCATTTGTAAAGCTTAGTATAGTTGATATGCTCAAGTGCACAACACACACAAGATTTATGTTTTGGATTTGGTTTTCATGAATAGTTTGATCAAAACAAGTTTACATGGTTTATATGTATAATAGATATATTCTAGTTATACATACATGCTTACACTTCCTATACAAACTTATTTTGACTTTCCTATTCATGTATTGAAAAATCAAGTTTGATAAAAATACAAGTTTTGTTTTTGATAAAATTTGTAAGACTCAAAAATGAATTGATATGATTGATATATGTCTTGAAATTTTTATCACAAGTTTGTGTTTTAATATAAAATGTTAAAACAAGTTTTGTAGATTTTTAGAAGACTTAAAAGATTTTTCAAAATATTTTTAAACTGTTTTTCTGACCCAGATTTCTGTTCCATGCTTCAACCAGTCGACTAAGTCAACTGACCAAGTCGACTAGGATGAAGTCGGTCGACCGGGCCGGTCCACCGACGTGCACAGATCTGTGCACGTTTGGCACCTCTGGGACGGTCGACCCGGACGGTCGACCGGGACTGAGAGCAGTGCTCTCTGTTTGTTTGGGTCGACCGTGCCGGTCGACCGTGGTTGCCCAACGGTCACAATTCTGACCGTTGGCGGTCGACCGGGCCGGTCGACCGTCAGCCTGTCAGGCTGCCACATCAGCCTAACGGCTAGTTTTCTGATGGGCCTATATAAACCCCAATTCTTTGGGATTTTGGCTAAGGTTTTTACAAGAGAAAAATTCCCAGTTTTCCTGAGTTTAAAACAAGTTTTAAAAAGAGTTTTTGGGCGTTAAACTTCTCATCTTTATTGTTTTTGGGTTTTTGGAAAATCAAAGAAAACTAGGGTTTTGGGAGATTGTATTGATTTTCATTTTCTATCATTTACAAGAGATTTCCCAAGTAGTTTTTCTTTGTTGCTTGTTTCCAAAAACACCTAATTTTTCCACACTTGAGCTATCACCTATCCTAATCTATTAGGATCCTTTGTTTTGTGAAAAAAGAGAGAAAAAGAGAAGTGTTTGAGGTTAAGCCTCCAAAGTTGTAAACCCTCCTTTATTTGTGTATCCCTCTTTGGTAGAGGTTGATCGGAGTGGTATTGTTTTGGATCCCTCTTCGGTAGAGGTGATTGTATTGGTTGTATTGGCTACGGGCCTTATCCCTCTTCGGTAGAGGTGGATTGTGGTTGTATTGCCTCGGTGGCATTGAGAGAGGAGTTCGGTACTCCTATAGTGGATTGGAAATCCTACACGGTGGTGTAGGCGGGGATGTAGAGCAAGGTGCTCGAACCTCGAAACATATCATTGTGTTTGCGTTTGATCCATTTGACTCTCTAACTCTCTCTCACATTTATTTGTGCAAAGCATCATACTTCATTCATATCATATATTGCTTGTTGTGCCTTGCATATTTCATATTGCTATATCTTGTATATGCTTGGTTGTTTGTGTGTGCCTCACTTGTACTTAATCAATAAGAGCTTCACATAGCACCTCAACCCATTCAAGGGGAATCAAGAGGAGTTAGTCCAGAGCCCTTCACGGGGAATTCGGCTACACTTGTTGATTGTATTAAGTGTGTTGCAATAATTTGCATTAGCTTCCGCATTTAGCGCATTTAGTTCACTAGATTAGCACTTACACCTATTCACCCCCCCTCTAGGTGTTTTTTCAAGTATCTTGTGAAAAAATCTCAAAGAAAGATTTGATTATCAAAAGGAAGTTGTGTTCCCTGCCACGCGTGATGAATGAAATGCTTTGCGCTTCCAAGACTTCAAGAAAGTCAGCGATTATAACTCTGCAATGTTCAGAAGAGTATCCCAATTGAAATTTTGTGGGGGTGGATATCACAGATGAAGAAATGCTAAAGAAAACTTACTTCACATTTCATGCATCTAATATAACACTACAATAACAATATAGGTTGCGTGGTTTTAAGAAAGATTCTGAACTAATTTCATCTCTTCTTATGGCAGAAAAGAATAATGAACTTTGATCATAAATCATCAGTCTTGTCCTACTGATTCAGCAACATTTCTAGAAACAAATGCTGCATTTTCTAAAAATTATGGATGAGGATATAATAATGGTTGTGACCGTGGACGCGGTCGTGGACGCGGTCGAAGTGATTTTTACAACCCTTCACAAAACAACGCGATCCACAAGAAGCATCATGTTGAAAGACATAATAAAGAAAAAGATGTTCGTGAAAGTTCTCTTCAGAATCCTGAAGATTCCTGTTATAAATGTGACTCCAAAGGGCTCTGGTCTCGAGTGTGTCAAACACTGGAGCACCTTTATAAGCTTTAAAAGGCATCATTGAAAGGAAAAGAAAAGGAAGTGAATTTCACTGAACATGATGATCTTATGGATGATTCAATTTATCTTGATGCTTCAGATTTTACTGATGATTTTACTGATCTTTCAACCCATCGTGATTCTATGGATACTGATGATAATTAGATTTATGATTGTATTACCATATTTTGTTATTTGTAATTGTCAAATTTATCTTTGAATGTAATATTTCATTTATAATAATATGTTTAAAATTTTATTCTCACCAAATGATTTATTTTACATGAGAGTTGATATAGATTATTCTAATAATGAAGTTAAGACCAAAACTGGAGATATTTGCATAACGGATAGTGGTACAACACATACTATTCTCAAATATAAAAGGTGCTTCTCTGATTTAAAACCAACAAAGGCAATTACCAATACAATATCAGGTCCTGTAAATTTAATTGAAGGAACTGGTAAAGCCAGCTTTACATTGCAAATTGGAACAAAATTTTTCATAAAAAACGCTTTGTTTTCACCAAAATCCAAAAGAAATTTGTTGAGTTTTAATGATATATATCTCATGGATATGATACTCAGTTTGCAACTGAAAGAAATATGAAGTATATGTATCTTACTACTTATGTATCAGGAAAGAAGTACATATTAGAAAAAAAACTATTAAAGCTTTCCTCAGGATTGCATTACACATATATAAATGTGATAGAGTGGCATATGGTAGTTAAAAAAGATATAGAGACATTAACTCTGTGGCATGACCATTTAGGTCATCATGATTCAATAATGATGCGAAGAATTATTGAGAATTCACATGGACATACATTAAAGGGCCAGAAGATTCTTCAAACTAATAAAATTTCATGTGAGATTTGTTCTCTAAGAAAATTAATCATGAGACTATCACCAACTAAAATAAAAACTAAATCACCTACATTTTTTGAACGTATCTAAGGTGATATATATGGGCCTATACACCCAATGTGGACCATTTCGATATTTTATGGTAATGATAGATGCCTCTAGTAGGATGGTCACACGTTTATCTATTATCAACTCGCAATGTGACATTTGTGAGATTTCTTACTCAGATAATTAGATTACGAGCACAATTTCCTCATTATAAAATCAAAAAAGTTAAATTAGACAATGCTGGTGAGTTTACATCTCAGGATTTTAATGATTGTTGTATGTCAATTGGGATAGCTGTTGAGCATCTTGTTGCCCATGTATATACACAAAATGGTTTTGCTGAGTCACTGATTAAGCGCCTCCAGCTTATTGCTAGATCATTAATAATGAGAATAAAACTTCCTATTTCTATATAGGGTCATGCAATTTTACATGCTGCAGTATTAATTCGCATCAGACAAAGTGCATATCATGAATACTCCCCTTTACAATTAGCATTTGGCCAAGAACCAAATATTTCTCATCTTAGAATTTTTGGTTGTGCGGTATATATACCGATTGCTCTACCACGACATACAAAGCTGGGTCCTCAAAAAAGACTGGGAATATATGTCGGTTATGAATCTCCTTCTATTATAAGATATCTTGAGCGTAAAACTAGTGATATTTTTACGGCTCAGTTTGTCGATTGCCATTTCAATGAGGCAATTTTTCCAGCATTAGGAGAAGAAAAGAAACAACTGAAGAAGGAGATTACATGGAGTGAACCATCTTTATTGCATCTTGATCCTCATACAAAACAATGTGAGACAGAAGCGCAAAAGATTATGCATTTACAAGAATAGCAAATTAATTGCCAGATGCGTTCACTGATACGAAAAGATTGACTAAATCATACATACTAGCTGTAAATGCTCCTGCTCGGATTGAAATCTTAAAAAGACAATCCGAGAATGAAGTCACTAATTAGTCTAAGACACGCCTGAAGCGTGGTAGACCAATCGGTTCCAAAGATAAAAATTCTCAAAAAAGAAAAGAAGCAAATAAGCATGATGACCCTAATGTGAAAGAATGTGTTTTAGAAAAAACACAAATAAGACAAATTAAGAGATGAAAAATCCTGAAGGTATAGAAAATCATGAGATCTCTATTGATTATGTCAATACAAGAGGATAATGGAATCGAAATGAGATGAAAAATATAGATGAAATATTTTTCTATTCCGTAGCATGTGATATTGTTAACGGAAGTGAGGATCCTGAACCAAAATCCGTCACTAAATGTCAAAATAGACATGATTGGACAAAATAAAAAGACACTATACATGCTGAATTGAATTCGCTTAATAAGCGTAAAGTATTTGGACCTATTATCCTCACACCTGAAGCCGTGAGACCAGTAGGATACAAATGAGTTTTTGTGCGAAAACGCAACGAGAAAAACGAGATTGTGAGGTACAAAGATCGACTTGTTGCTCAAGATTTTTCACAAAGACCTAGAATTAATCATGAGGAAACATATTCTCCAGTAATGGAGGCAATTACGTTTAGATATTTAATCAGCCTAACAGTTTCTAAAAATTTAGAAATGCGTCTTATGAATGTTGTTACAGCTTATTTATATGGGTCGCTTAATTACGATATTTATATAAAATTCCTAAAGGATTTAAAATGCCTGAAGTAGTAAGTTCAAAACCCAAAGAATTATATTCGAGCAAATAACAAAGATCATTATATGGGTTAAAACAATCAGGACGCATGTGGTATAATAGTTTAAGCGAGTATTTGTTAAAAGAAGGATATGTGAATAATCCTATATGCCCCATGTGTTTTTATAAAAAAATAACATCCGAATTCATTATCATTGCTGTATATGTTGATGATTTAAACATCATTGGGACTCATAAAGGAGTCCTAGAAGCAATGCTGTATTTAAAGAATAAATTTGAAATAAAAGACATTGGGAAAATCAAATATTGTATTGGTTTAGAGATTGAGCACTTTCAAAGTGGAATACTTTTGCATCAATCAAATTATACTGAAAAGGTCTTGAAATGCTTTGGATAAAGCAAATCCTTTAAGCACTCCAATGATTGTTAGATCATTGAATGTGAAAAATGATTCATTTCGCCCTCGCGAAGTTAATGAAGAGGTTTTTGCTCCTGAAGTACCATATCTAAGTGTAATTGGAGCTCTTATGTATCTGACTAATTGTACCGATTAGATAGAACATTTGCTACTAATTTATTAGTAAGATTTAACTCATCTCCTACACGGAGACATTGAAATGACATTAAGCATGTATTTCGTTATCTTCGAGGAACAACTAATTTTAATTGTTTTATTCCAGAGGATCAAAATAAGAAATGATTGGTTATGCAGATGCAGATTATTTGTCAGATCCACATAAAGTCAGGTCTTAAAAAGGATATGTGTTCACATGTGGAGGTGCATCGATCTCTTGGCGTTCACAAAAGTAGACACTTATTGTCACTTCTTATAATCATGTTGAAGTCATCGCGCTCCATGAAGCAAGTCGAGAATGTGTATGATTAAGGTCTGTAACTCAACACATCCAAGCAACTTGTGGATTACCAGTTAACAGAGATTCAACAATACTGTTTGAAGATAATGCTGCATGCGTCGCTCAAATGAAGGAAGGATTTATCAAAAACCACCAAACCAAGTATATATCTCCAAAGTTCTTCTTATTCAGCCAAGAGCTTGAAAAGGATAAGAAAATTAATATTCAATATATCCGATCAAGTGATAATGCGGCAGATCTCTTTATAAGGGCACTTCCCACTACAACTCTCAGAAAGCTCATTCGAGATATTGGGATGCGTCATATGTGAGATTTATGAAGAAGAACTACTCATGTCAACTTGAGGGGGAGCTTACGTGGTTGCACTCTTTTTTCCTTTGGTTTTGTTCCACATGGCTTTCCAGGTAAAGTTTTTAAGGAGGCAGCATAGAACACGTGTACAGAGATGATGTACTCTTTTTCCCTTCGCTATGATTTTATCCTACTGAGTTTTCATAGCAAGATTTTTAATGAGACATCATATATAATTGACAGGCAAGGGGGAGTATTATGAAACGATGACTGCCAAACTTACTGTACAATATTAATGATTTTACTATACGATGACGTAAGTGATGACGCAAGCATGCATAGTGGCTACATACTAGTGGCTGCATAGTATCCTAAAGTTTTTTTTATAAATAGACCTTTCCTGATTATGTACACTTCAGAAATCAATAAGAATTCCTATTTTTACTCTGTCTCTAGAATTATCTGCTTCGGTGATATAATTTTTCGGGTTTTACAATATTTGAGAATTTAAGATAAGAAAGTGACGATGACGAAGAGAACCCAAAGACTGTACCAAGGGTAGGCCGCCAATTAAAAATGTTATGAAGCTGATCGGACCGGTTCTGATTTCTCCTCGGACGCGACACTTGCTAGCTCTCGAGATGGTTTTCACAGCTCTAATTCGGCACGTGATGCTTGTAGGGGGAATGGCCAGCGCAGATCAGATAAAAATGAAGAATATTCTGGTTTGTCCTAAAACTTAAGCACATATAAAAGAAATTCCTTGAAGACTATCAAATTTTCATTATGGCTTGCTGAGAATTGAGAAATTGGAAGAAAATTTCAGTTAGAGATGAAACCCGTCGAAATACGTACAACCAACCCCTTCGGTCCACCAGTGCTCGGGAACAATCAATTTTAACTGAGAAGAAGCTACTGATGCCAGTAAGTTTCCAGGATACTAACATAAGCTGGGTTTCTAATTTGTTCAGTTGTGTAGTTAGCATCAAAATCCTATTACCTGGCTCACTTTTTTTAGGTTGGATAGAAATAGATATGTCGAATAATTCAAAGAGTTTCCAATGTTCTGTTGGATTTCTTCTCTGTTTGTTCCTTAATGTCTTGTCTTTGTCTATTTTGCAACTTCTTTTATATTTTCTACAGTCTTTTTGTGGATTCAAACTTGGATTTCTTATGCTTTCAGCTACACTCCCATATGTTACTTTATACTCCATAGCTTATAGTTATCCAGACGTTATTGACTTGGTCTTTATTCAAACACTAGGTTAGGCTTTACATGGAGCATGCATATGCCAGAAGCCTGGCTCGGTTTGCCGCAAACTTTGGTCCTACTGGGTGAGAAATTGCTTCGAAAAGAATTGAAAGAGTACTTCCTCCAGAGACGAGGTTTGGCCCAGGGTGGGTTGGGGAGGGCGAAGCAGTAAAAAAATTTAATCCCCAACTGGTGTCATCGTCTCCACATTTCTCATCTCAAGCAAAACTCTCGCAGCATCTGGAAACTGCACCAACAGGTGGTGATAATGTTAGTCTCACATTAAGGTGGCCCACTAACCTTGGTTAATTAATTGGATTCCTAATTAAAGTTAACTGATATTAAAGATGCCCATATTAAAGTTACATATATATAAATGTAACTTTAATATGGGCATCTTTAATATCAGTTAACTTTAATTAGGAATCCAATTAATTAACCAAGGTTAGTGGGCCACCTTAATGTGAGACTAACATTCTCCCACTTGGACCACTAAACCGATTAGGTTAAAACTTTAGAAAACAAATAAAAGAAAAGACTCATTTTTCAAAACATTTTCACTCCATTGGATTCCATACTGAAAAACTTTGACACGTGATCACGAATTTTAAAAACAACAACTGATAAGCCCAAATTATGAAATACTGTAATACTGCAATTAGCTTGGACCACCAATGCGAGTCATAACGGTTATACAACATCTATGTCATACTCCCTTCTATGTACCACAACATTGATAACCCTTACAAATTGAGTCCATAACCAAAATGACCCCTGTAATTGTCTTATTAAGACTTTTCCTGTTTAACAAACATCCATGCATAATATGTGCACACATAATTGGATAACAGGAAACATAGAAACAAATTTTTATTGCGCAATAATGTCAATTACATAAGTACCAAAACATACATTTACAGATTGCTCAAAAGACCCATTCTAACAACATGTTCCTTGAATGTCTTTGGAGGCAATCCCTTAGTCATTGGATCAGTAACCATTAAAGTGGTACTTATACTTTCAATTGACACCTTCTGTTTCTTAACTCTTTCTCTAACCACCATGTACTTAAGTTCCATGTGTCTGGAACCATTAGAGTACTTACCATTCTTAGAGAAGAAAACGGCTGCTGTATTATCACAATATATCTTCAGCGGCTTGGCAATAGAGTCAACTACACCAAGTGCTGAGATAAAATTCCTTAACCATAATGCATGATTCGAGGCTTCAAAACATACTATGAACTCAGCCTCCATCGTGGATGAAGCAGTGATAGACTGCTTTACACTCTTCCACGAGATTGCCCCACCTGCTAGCAAGAAAATAAAGCCTGAGGTAGACTTTCTGCTATCTGCGCAACCAGCAAAATCTTAGTCCGAATAGCCGATCACTTCCAACTGATCTGATCTCCTATATGTGAGCATATGGTCCTTCGTCCCTTGAAGATACCGCATAACCTTCTTAGCTAATTTCCAGTGCTCCATTCCTGGATTGCTCTGGTATATTCCCAACATCCCAACAGCAAAACTGATATCTGGCCTGGTACAAGTGTGTGCATACATCAAGCTCCCAACAGCTGATGCATATGGAACTTTCTGCATTTGACCCTTTTCTAAGTCATTTCTGGGACACTGGCTCCCACTTAATTTGTCACCCCTCATAATGGGTGCACAACTGGTTGAACACAATTCCATATGAAATCTTTCCAAGACTCGATTGATATAACCTTTCTGAGACAGTCCTAACAATCCTCGAGATCTATCCCTGAAGATCTCTATGTCAATAACATAAGTTGCCTCACCCATATCAACCATCTGAAAGTTCTTGGTAAGATAGCTTTTAGTTTCATACAGCAAACCAATATCACTACTGGCTAACAAGATATCATCCACATATAGAACCAGAAAAATAAACTTGCTCCCACTGATCTTCAGATATATACACTGATCAACAGTGTTTTCTGTAAATCCGAAAGAGGTAATGGTATCATTAAACTTTATATACCATTGCCTGGAAGCTTGTTTAAGTCCGTATATGGATTTTTTTAATTTGCAAGCCAAGTGTTCTTATGCTTTCTTTGCGAACCCTTCAGGTTGCTCCATGTAAATTTCCTCATCCAAGTCTCCATTCAAAAAGCTGTTTTCACATCCATTTGATGTAACTCCAAATCATAATGAGCTACAAGGGCCATAATGATTCTAAGAGAGTCCTTCTTTGATACTGGAGAGAAGGTTTCTCTATAGTCAATGCCTTCTTTCTGAGTGAAACCTTTAGCCACAAGTCTGACCTTATATCGTTCGATATTACCTTTAGAGTCGCGCTTGGTCTTAAAGACCCATTTACACCCGACTTTCTTACAGTTATCAGGCAATTCGACCATATCCCAGACTTTGTTATGGTCCATAGATTTCAACTCTTCATTCATAGCATCAACCCATTTACTAGAATCATTGCATTCTATGGCTTGTGAAAATGAAACTGGATCTTTATTTATCCCAATATCATAATCAGATTCCTGTAGATACACCACATAATCATCTGAAATGGCAGATCTTCTTTCCCTTTGAGATCTTCTCAAAGCTGCCGGTTATGGTGGTTCTACAACATTTTCAATGGCGATATCCTCATGGAGTGGTGAACCAATATCATAATGTTGTTCTGGTATCTCAGCTTGATGATCAAGCTGAGGGACAACAATTTCTCTTGAAGGAAAGGGTATTGGGATATTTACCCTTACCACCTAAAGATCTACCTTTCTTGGTTCATCACTCCCACTAATTTCACCATTCTCAAGGAATCTGGCATTACCAGTTTCAACAATTCTTGTACTATGGTTAGGACAATAAAATTTGTACCCCTTAGACTTATCTGGATAACCAATGAAATACCCAGATATTGTCCTAACCATAGTACAAGAATGTTAGTCTCACATTAAGGTGGCCCACTAACCTTGGTTAATTAATTGGATTCCTAATTAAAGTTAACTGATATTAAAGATGCCCATATTAAAGTTACATTTATATATATGTTAATAATCACACGAGGTATAAAGGAACCATGATAGGTGGTTTTATCTCAAGGGTTATTTTAGTAAATGTTGGACCCTCTTCTCTCCTCCTGAAAAGAATATAACCTAGGCTCATTATTTGTGAGCAATAAGAGAATCCATCAGAATTGCAAGATTGTAAAAAGAAAAAGGAGACAGAGAGAAGAAGGGTCTGCATTAGGGTTTCTTGCAGGATTAAAGAGAAGGATCAAAGTCTTCATCCATTTACTTCCTTCAGTTCATCAATGGCTTCAGGTATGATGATTTAGTATTGATTTAATTATGTATTTGATTTCTTGAGATGATTGATTCTAGATCCATGACAATTTATCCGCATAAAGTTTATATAATATCTTACAGATAAGGCCTTGGAAAGTCACAAACTGATTTCTATTGTTGTTTCTTCATCTGCTCGTTCATCTCTCAGAGTATCTGAAACAGCTGGTCTTCATGTTGTTGTGGAGGTAGGGCACCGACAGACGGCTTCTACAAAGTGATGGAGGAGGTACCCTCTGCAAACGGTTAATTGTTGATTCGCGTGGAGGTCGCACCTCTGGTAATCGTCTTGGCCTTTCTTTAAAGGTCGTGCCACCCATCACTTTCTTTATTGGGGCCATCACTGATCAAGAAAAGGTAATTTGAGGAAGGCCGAAGAGGAACAGATCTTGAGTATGAGGACTCAGATTTCAATGAAAGCACTAAAAATATAAATGTAAATTTTCAAAAAAATTTTTATCTACACTTCAAATTGTAATCTGGATCTAAGAGAGAGTAGAAAAAACAATCGCAAAGACTCAAATTTTACGTAGAAATTCAATTTGAAAAAAACCACAGGAAAGAGGGGAGAATTCACTATTTGTCAGAGGATTACAGTGGATTCTACAGAGCAACTCTGTTCTTCTTGCTAGATATCACCAGTCAAAAATATTTGTCCTGCCTCTAGATGTCCCTTCTCGATATCTTATATATCTCGGGGTTACTGTTGATGTGCGAGTCATGTGGGATTCAATAACCGCACGATCTATACGTTGTGATCTTTCGAAATGGCCTGGGTTGTGTTCTTGATTGCGGGAGTGATATCTCTTACTTTCTGTAACTATTTGCGTTGTAATAGGGACCGTGGACCATATTTGAAATATGAAATGACCTGATGACATAATGAACTCCACAAATATAGTTTGATGGAATCTGTTTCAGAGTTTGTCTTGTTCAGATCGGGGGAATTGACTTAGGGAGGATGAACATCCTCGGGAAAGTTAATTTCTTTGAGAGCAGGGGATGGTCTCGGATGTTCTGGACGTTGCTCTTACACGGAAGTTTTTCTTATGAGTGTCTTCGGAAAATTCTGATGACGAGAAACACACTCTTGATCCTGACGATGGTTAGATTTTGGCCACTGCACTCTGGAAACTGTTTATTTTGCTGGATTTACTGCAGATGAATATGCTGCCTCACGTGTACACGCTTCCGCACTGTAATTGCTCTTTTGCCGTGCATGTGATAAGAATTGTGGGGTGGTTGTTGTGCTTTGTGAACCCGTAATTTTCCCTCTTTTGGGGTTTGTGTGTGGAACACTAATTCCAGCATGCTATTCTGACTGTCCTGTGAGTCAGTATAATTTGCTTCATGTGACTTGTGAGACGGAGCTATCAACACTCTTCCACTCAAGTTCATCACAAAATGATCACCTCATTTCCTAGTTAATCTTGCGTCAATTCGTGGCTTTGACTACGGGTGGGTCTGTTTGGTTGTCGTAATTGGCCGTAATTCGTAAGTTATAATTGATAAAGTCTTTTACATTTATAAATGAGTTACATGCATGTAAGCTTTATAGTGTTTGGTTGGTAATATAAAGTTGTAAGTGGAAAAGTGTATTGTGCTTTACGGTGTTTGGTTGTCGTAATGTGTAAGTCATAAGTGAAAAAGTTGATCACAAAATTAACTATTTGGTGATTTAAAAAGTTTTAATATTGCAAATAAATATTAAAAATGCTAAATATTAAAAAAAATTAATATTAACATAAAAAAATAATACAAATTTGCGTGACCACAAAATTAACTGTAACTGGGCTGTAAGTGAGTGGTAATTGGGTTACAAGTGAGGGGTAATTGGGTTGTGTAAGCCTTTTACGAATTACGGTCCAAACAAACGTCGTAATTGTAACTGGGTTGTAAGTCATTTACGAATTACGGACTTTTACGCGAAACAAAAGGCCCCTACAATTACCAGGATTGTGTCTTTAGCTGCAGAAGAATATGCCCTTTTCAAAGCCCTATTTCTTTTACAACTGATTTTTGAAACCATGAAGAATGACTCACTCTGCTATCATCATGGCGCTCTTAATTTGTTTCAACAATTCAAACAAATCGTTAACGTCTCCTCCCCCCTTAATCTATGTTTAGCAAAAACACCAACCTAACGCTCCTTCATGTACTCATTGATGCGGCATGCCTGATTGAACGCTTGTCACGTATTCAGATTATATGCATGCATGCACGTTCTCTGTTCCTTCTTCCCCAGTCATTCTTCTCCCTCAGAGTCTGTGTACTCCAGCTGCCCAACATTCTCCTTCTCTCTGCTTTCCTTTTACAAAATTCAACAAATCCAGCCATATTCCAAACAAAAATATTAACTATCGGTGTTCTTTACATTTTAAAAACAAAATAATTTTTATTTTTCCAAAAAAGAATCCATAAAAAAAAAAAGGAAAAAGATGCCATTACTCCCAAGCAAGTTTCCCAGTGGGCCCGGCGAACCACCTCCGGACCACGTCGCCGAGTCCCGTATCCCTCACCTCGCACCGCCCGTGGGCCCACCATGTGGGCTCCACCTCCCCCGTGAAGCCCAGCCCTGGGGTCCGGTCCTTGGACCCCTCGTTCCTCCTCTCCTTCCAGTCTGCCACGTAGGCAGACACCCTCCGCCTGAACTTGAGCCTGAACTCGCTCCACGCCTGGTACTTGTAGTGGTTCACCAACGCCTCCGCCGCCCTCGCCTTCTTCACCACCCACCCGGGCCCCACCTCGAAGTGGTGCACCCAGTTCCTCAGGCTGGGCCTCACCGCCTCCAGCCTCACCACAGACTTGTGCCTCTGCTGCAGCGCGTTGCTCCCTCGCAGCCGGCACGTGTACCCCTGCGTCACCCCTGCTCGCGGGTGGGCCTGCTGCCCGCTCGGCAAGAAATCCAAGCACGTGACCTGCACCTGCCCTACAAGTCGCGCGTCCAAACCAATCACGGACTCGACGATCATCGACCGGTTCGGGCTCGCCGAAGCGGCCCACGACGGCGAGTACAGGAACTCGTCCACGTCGGTGAACGCCATCCACGTGCACGCCTCACGCTGCGCCACCGCGCAGTGGGAGAACCCGGCCTCTTGCGTCTTCTGCCACGGCCAGTACACGCTGCTGACGTTGTACCCCTCGCGGCCCAGCTCGGCCAACACCGCCGCCAGGTCATCGTCGCTGCCGTTGTCGTAGAGCACGAACCTCTCCACCCCGACCGCCGCGTGGTACGCCACCCACTCCCGCAGGAACTTCGCCGCGTTGTACACCATCGTGCAGGCGCACACTAGCGATTTTGGCTTCTCCACGCTATCGTGCGCCGGCATCGGAGGGACGACGTAGGCGGCGAGCGACGGGAGCGGGAGTCTTCACCGGCGATCATGACGGAGACCCTGACGTCATCTCCGTCGTTGGCTCTCAATTGGGGGTGCGGGCACCGGAAGACTTCTTGGGCGGAGATGGTGGAGGGGGTGACGGCGGCGACGGCGTCGTTGACTAAGAAGACGCAGGAGACGTCTCTCGCCGGCCGATCTTTTCTCTGGTTCCTGTTGACGCCCTTGGCGAAGACGATGACGTCATTGGCGGTGGAGAAGGACTCGTACGCGAGTCGCGTCCACCGCATCATCTCGGGCTGTCGATCCGACCCGATAACGATCGGGTCTGGACCTGACCAGACGAGCCTGGGCGCGTAGAAGGGGCGGAGGCGCTGGACGCTCCTCGGCATCTTGCACAGGAAGCCGTGGCGAGCGGCGGAAGGAATCCAACCGGTATAGTTCGCCGCTGACATGGCGCCATTGCTGAAGAGGCAGGAGAGGTTGGTGCGGTCACCGGGGGTGAGATTAGCGGGCAGGAGCACGAACACGTCCCAGTCCGGGAAGAGTACGGATTCGGTCACCGCCGGTGAGGGTAAGGGGTGGGACTCGCGCACTGCCAGCTGGTGCCAGTGGTGTTTGGGGTGGATGAGGGAGGAGGTGGTGAGGGGATCCGGCGGAGGAGCGGAGGGGACGAACTCGGGGGTGAGGTGGTGGAAGAAGTCGGCGAAGATGAGGAAGGAGAGAAGAGCAGGCAGGAGGAGCGTCAGGATCCTCCGGCGGCTCATCGTACCGTCGTTTACAGAGAGAGAGAGAGAGAGAGAGAGAGAGAGAGGAAGGGACAGAGGGAGGGGGTTTTGAAAGGGGTTTGAACCCGGTTCTCATTTCTTGAACAAGTTCAGGGAACTTTAAAAGTAATAATTATTATTGGTTGTTATTTCTCTTAATACAATAAGTTTCACACCCATAGTTTCACCCGCGTTTTAAGTGTGGGGCCAAATTTATCTTGTTTGGGTAGGAAGTGGGTGACTGAGCTAAGGTGTGGAAGTGGAAAGAGGCGGGAAAGGGACAGGTAGAGCGAACGGTCAAACGAACCGCCGCCTGTATCTTGCTCCTCTCTCACGCCGCGTTGCTGTTGTGAGGCTTGTTTTCTTTGACTTTTCAACGTTATATCTCCCTATGAATTATTCTCAGTAGCCATCAGATACAGTAGTCCAACACAATGGAAATATATAATTCAATTCTTAATCCAAGTTTCCAATGTCACATTATTTCAGAGAGAATTGAATTAAATTATTATTATTGTTGAAAGATACAAATATAAACACAAATTAGAGAAGAATCTTATTATGATATAAATTCACAGTTTCTATTCTTACTATTATACAAACTCACATGAGTAATCACTTTTGTCATTTGAATTAAATTTCATTTAGGAGTTCAAGATGTTGCATAAAGAGAACACTTTATTTAATTAGAGATATAAGTATGGAAAAATTAATCTCTCTTCACTTAGAAATTCTTTTTCGTCTACAAAAATACAAAGACAAAATAAAGCATTTTAGTTATTTTAATTTTATATAAATTGATTATATTTAAGTGAAACCCAAGTTAGAAATTTTAGAAAATTAATATATTAATTGAAAAATGCACTTAAATATCAAGTACCACTATAGTAAAGAGGTAAAGCCTCTTTGCAGTAGGTAAGAAGTACGAGATTTAAATCATGCTTGCATCCGGCTATGACTTATTTTCCTATAAAAAAAAAAAAAAAACTTGTTGTCAAGTTTTGCCTTTATACAAGTGGGTTATGTTCTTGTGACATCCAAATAATTATAGTTTTTGTGAAAGGAATGACGTTCGCTAAAACAATATATTAATTAGAGGCACAATGAATGTCTTCCTATTTGGTGTCATGATAATATATACACTGATATCATGGTAATTTTTCTACAGAGATCATAATAAACATATTTGTAATTTTATTTTATTCCGTAGGCAATTAATTAATGATTATCACAACAATTATGATGACTGTGATGCGTGTTTCCGTTGTAATGATCTTAGTGTTTGTGTGTTCTTATGTAATTCAATAATTCATAATCTCATGCAAGTTTCGATTTTCTACTTGTATTCTGTAGGAGACGTAAACTAAGGATAAAAAAATCCTTTTTTTTTCCGAGAAATTGAAGGAAGCAAGAAAGTCTTTCACTTGGCCCCCTAAACACTCTATCAATATGAATATATTTATCAGTTGTAATGTAGTTCTAATAGATGATTTGGTTGGCATACAATTTTAGAAATATATATTCTTGAGTCTACTTCTTTCGTTATTTATTTAGTTTTTTATGTTTCATTGCATATCAGCTTGTAGCAATTGAGCAGCATGCGTCCAGATTTTCTAGCAAGTTACTATTGGTAAATATTGCCTAAAAATTTCATTTCAATTAAAGGTATATTACAAAAATCCTCATGTACTAAATACATGCACTGATAATATTTGTTAAGTGTAAGCACATTCGCTGAAACTTGAAATTAAGCTCAGAACATATTTTCATTAACATGCAGCTCACAAAATCACTCAGTTTGTGAATAGATAAAGTAAAGAAGAATTCCAATATGAATACTTATGATGAAATTTTTTACAGATCCAAGATATAAAGAAAGAGTAGTTAAAATTTTTTAAACATGTCAATCAACAAAGTGGCTAATTAAGAATAATAGAACTAATTTACTTACATCTTGGACAAGTGTTGCGTTAATACTAAGCTGTGTTGGTGCCCAACAATGAACCATTATCTTCTCCTACAATACTTTGAACCAAAGTCTAAGCTTCACATGTTATTATTATTTATTTATGTACATAAATTCCTCTTTTCAAAGCAAGGTGCGTTCGAGTGAGCTATAAGAAAATTGACCCAACATCGACCGAGTCCATTTTGGTGCAACTCTCCCCAACAAATTGTTAACGATTAAAGTAGTGATACTCAAACTCCGAGTCAGAAAATCATGTGACGTGGCTCGATAAAAACTGAAGAGATGCTCTCTCAGCCAACAATCATGTACTCCAAATTTAATCAGCATTATTTTTCGCTATCTTATCTCAATCGAAAGAGATTTTTTTAAATGGAAGTCACTAGCAAACACCAAAAGCCGAGATGCACCGACCGATGGATCGCAATCGGACGGTGCAGCTTAGTCCTATGGCCTCACATCAAGATTACATAAATGGGAATGTCGTTGTGTAACGACTTTAGAGTGCCGTAGAGATTGATGGAGCTAGAAAATGTCAGCATCTTGAAAGTGAAGTAGATGTTGATGTATCTTCAAGCAAAGTTGCCAAGCTAGAATCTGTCTTGGGGGCTGCTTTATATTTCGTATCTATTCTATTCTTGGCTTGATGTGGAGAGGAACTACGAAAAAGGAGCTAAATTAATCAAATAAATTTGAAGGAGATGTTGGTGGCATTACTATAGGTATATGTCATTGGTTGTTAGAGGCATAACACGTGGACAATAGTTCTTATGGACATCCGTAACTGTAATTTTTTTTTTTAAAAATAGATCATATCTTGATGCAAGCGAGATTTAAACTCAGATTTTTTGTCTACTTCTAAAAAGTTTTATCACTGTACTACAGTGGCACTTGCATAATTACAAGCTAAATAATTGCAAACTACGATGAACAAACTCATACATATGCATAAAGAACCTTTCTAAATTGTTCCAGTGTTGTCAAATTCTCAAAACCATAGTTTCAAAATCAACAGAGCCTCATGTACGCTGGCAATATCGTATCAGGTTTTGATGTATGATATATAACATTATAATATCAGCCGATACTATCAATTCAACTAATATATAGTGATGATGTTGATCTCATATTAAGATGGACCACTTAACCTAGGTTAATTAGCATTGGATTCCTAATTAAAGTAAGCTGATATCATGTATGCCCATATTAAAGTTATATTTGCATAAAGTTTAATTAATCATGTGTGTGGTATTAAGGACTATGATGGGTGGTATTATCACATGATGGTTATTTTGCAATTAAGGCCCACTTCTCTCCTCTTGTAAAGAAATACAACTTCTCCCCTCCTTTTGGGATTCCATCATCTATTGCAAGAGTTGTGAAAAGAGAAGGAGATAGAGAGAAGAAGGTGATTGCAATTAGGGTTTGCAGGATCATTGTAGGAATTAAAGAAAAGGGATCAAGGTCTTCATCCATCCATCATTCTCAATTCATCTATGACTTCCGGTATGTATTTAATTTGTATATGCTTTCAATTCTTGAGATGCTTTGATTCTAGATCCTTGACATGCTCGTTTTAATCCGCATTATAGTTCTATTTTATTTCCAACATTTGGTATCAGAGCCGTGTTTAAAGAATCAATACATCTTGGATTTAGGAATTATGGAAAGTTAGGGTTTTTGGTTAACAATTCATAAAATCGAATATTTGATCTTTTAATTGTAGAATTTGTAGAGGATTTAATAGCCCTAATATCATGTTCATATTCCTCTAATTATGCAATTAAATTGGGATCAAAATCAAAGAAATTGAAAACCCTAATTTTTGATAATTTTGGAATTAAAATCGACTAAGCAGAAATTGCCTTTGATAACTGCTTCGTCGACTATTAGTCGACTAATCCCATCGTATAGTCGACTAATTCCCTTTTCCAGAAAGTTTTAAAGTCTCTGTTTGCCGCAGGAGTCGACTTGATTTTTAGTTGATTTTATGACTAGTCGACTAATTAGGGTATAGTCGACTAATCATATTTCCAAGTCGACTAATTCGGTGACCCGAAAGTTGAGAACTTTCTGTTGGATTCAGGAGTCGACTAATTAAATGTGAAGTCGACTAATAAAGTTTGTAGTCGACTAATAATATGGGTATAGTCGACTAATTTTCTTTTGCACTAGTCGACTAGACCTAATGTGTAGTCGACTTGACTTGACCCAAGTCGACTAATCCTTCCTTGTAGTCGACTAATACTTGTTAATATTCAATCATTAATGTATATTACACATTTAAGTTATTGTGTTAGTAATGATTGATACTTGGTCAAGTAATGTATTGAGATATTATGGCTTTACTCAAATAAAATGATTAGAGAATATTATTAGTTAGTTTTGTATTCATAAGGCTTATTGATTTAGTAGTTGCCAAAGTGACCTAGGTTAGTAAATCTTATGAATATACAACTACATAAAAGACTTGTCAATGAAAGTGACATTAAAGACAATAATATTCTCGATGGCGGTTCTGGTTAGGAGATTGGGACTGGCCCAAAGGAAAGTCTCTTTCAAATAATTATGAACCGGATAGGGTAGTATAATTTATGTAACTTAGTGGTGTGGAATTGGATACCCAAAGGTAACATGACTTACTAACTAAGTGACATAAATTATATTAGACCTACATAGGTGATAAAAGTTCTCACCTGAAGAGTGAACACTAGATATGCTTAGGTTTCGCCCAAAGGAGAAATCAAAGTGATATCAATAGTTCATCTTAATTAAATTTAAAACTTGTATTGATTCGTGGCCTAATGTGAGCAATGTCCTATTATGTTTCAGTGAACGTCCCTACTTCCCTTCACACTCATGCCACTAGCATTCCAGCCTTGGATGGTACCAACTTTTCAGAGTGGTTTGTACATGTACAGTTTACACTGGGTGTTTTGGACCTAGACATGGCCTTAATAGTTGACAAACCTGATGAAGTAACTGCTGAGAGTACAGCAGAACAGGTCAGCCATGCCAAAGCTTGGGAAAGGTCTAATAGGCTCAGTCTTATGTTCATAAAGATGACCATAGCTAATAACATCAAGACTTCACTCCCTCCTACAACTATTGCATCTGAACTATTAAGTGCGGTTAAAGACCGTTTTAAGTCTGCAGATAAGTCATTAGCTGGCACCCTCATGGCTGAACTTACCACCATGAAATATGATGGTAATAGAGGAGTTCAGCAACACATTCTAAATATGTCTGATAAGGCTGCTAAGTTAGGATTACTGGGAATGAAAGTGGATGAGTCCTTCTTGGTACAGTTCATCCTCAACTCACTTCCTCCTCAGTTTGGGGCATTCAAGATCCACTATAACACTCATAAGGATAAGTGGAATCTGAATGAACTAACTGGTACGTGTGTACAAGAGGAAGTGAGACTGAGGCAAGAAGGACAGCACTCAGTGTTGGCAGTAACTTCAGGAGGTATCCATAAGAAAAGTAAATATGGAAGAGGTAAGAGATTTCCATCAAAGAAAGGAAATGACCATGGGGAAAGTAGCCAAGGTCATAGAAAAGCTTTCACTGTCAAATACTACTTCTGTGGCAGAAAAGGACATGTGAAGAAGGACTGCAACAAGAGGAAAGCTTGGTTCGAAAAGAAAGGTACAAATCTTTCTTTTGTATGTTATGAATCAAATCTTGCTGAAGTTCCTTCTAATACTTGGTGGATAGACTCTGGAGCCACAACTCATATAACTAATTCAATGCAGGGATTCCTTACAACCAGGAAACCGAAGGAAAGTGAGAGATTCGTCTTTATGGGGAACCGTCTCAAAGTGGAGGTCGAATATGTTGGTGTTTATCGACTACTCTTGGAGACGGGACATCAGATGGATCTTGAGGATACTTTTTATGTACCTTCGATTTCAAGAAACTTAATGTCATTATCCAAATTAGATGTTTTTGGATATTCTGTTTTGTTTAGTTGTGGAAAACTCTCTTTAATGTATAATTCAATTCCGGTTGGACATGGAATTTTATGTGAAGGTTTATATAAAATTTCATTGAATGATGAGTTTGCACAATCTTTATTATCTCTGCATTCGAATGTTGGTATAAAACGTGGCTTAATAAATGAAAAATCCTCAATCTTGTGGCATAGGCGACTGGGGCATATCTCCAGGGATAGAATTATAAGATTAGTGAAGACTGGGATTTTGGATAACCTAGACTTCACTGATTTTGATGTGTGTGTGGATTGCATAAAAGGAAAGCAAACCAAACACACTAAGAAAGGTGCCACAAGAAGTAAAGAACTCCTGAAAATAATTCATACAGATATTTGCGGACCACTCTCCATTTCATGTTTTACTGGAGAGAGATATTTCATTACCTTTATAGATGATCTGTCACGTTATGCTTATGTGTATCTAATTAATGAAAAGTCTCAGGCTGTTGACATCTTAGAGGTGTTCATTACAGAAGTCGAGAGACAATTAGATAGAAAGGTTAAAATCATAAGATCAGATCGAGGTGGTGAATTTTATGGTAGATATGATGAGTCAGGACAACATCCTGGCCCATTTGCCAAATTTCTAGAAAAGCATGGCATTTGTGCTCAATACACAATGCCAGGTACGCCTCAGCAGAACGGTGTTGCTGAAAGGCGGAACCGAACTCTTATGGATATGGTTAGGAGCATGATGAGCTTCTCAAATGTACCCAATTATTGTGGAATGAAGCCTTAAAGACTGCTATGTATATCTTGAACAGGGTTCCTAGTAAGGCTGTCCCAACAACTCCTTTCGAGTTGTGGACTGGTAGGAAACCCAGTTTAAGACATTTACATGTTTGGGGTTGTCCAGCAGAGGCTAGATTATATAATCCACAAGAAAAGAAATTAGACTTAAAAACAATATCTGGGTATTTCATTGGTTATCCAGATAAGTCTAAGGGATACAAATTTTATTGTCCTAACCATAGTACAAGAATAGTTGAAACTGGTAATGCCAGATTCCTGAAAAATGGTGAAATTAGTGGGAATGCTGAACCAAGAAAGGTAGATCTTGAAGTGGTAAGGGTAAATATCCCAATACACTTTCCTTCAAGAGAGATTGTTGTCCCTCAGCTTGATCATCAAGTTGAGATTCCAGAACAACAAGTTAATGTTGGTTCACCACTCCATGAAGATATTCCCATTGAAAATATTGTAGAACCACCACAACCGGCAGCTTTGAGAAGATCTCAAAGGGAAAGAAGATCTGCCATTTCAGATGATTATGTGGTATATCTACAGGAATCTGACTATGATATTGGGATAAATAAAGATCCAGTTTCATTTTCACAAGCCATAGAATGCAATGATTCTAGTAAATGGGTTGATGCTATGAAAGATGAGTTAAAATTTATGGACCAAAACCAAGTCTGGGATCTCGTTGAATTGCCTTATAACTGTAAGAAAGTCGGGTGTAAATGGGTCTTTAAGACCAAGCGCGACTCTAAAGGCAATATCGAACGATATAAGGCTAGACTTGTGGCCAAAGGTTTCACTCAGAAAGAAGGCATTGACTATACAGAGACCTTCTCTCCAGTATCAAAGAAGGATTCTCTTAGAATCATTATGGCACTAGTAGCTCATTATGATTTGGAGTTACATCAAATGGATGTGAAAACTGCTTTTCTAAATGGAGATTTGGATGAGGATATCTACATGGAGCAACCTGAAGGGTTCGCAATTAAAGAATAAGAACACTTGGCTTGCAAATTAAAGAAATCTATATATGGACTTAAACAAGCTTCCAGGCAATGGTATATAAAGTTTAATGATACCATTACTTCTTTTGGATTTACAGAAAACACTGTTGATCAGTGTATATATCTAAAGATCAGTGGGAGCAAGTTTATTTTTCTGGTTCTGTATGTAGATGACATCTTGTTAGCCAGTAGTGATCTTGGTTTGCTGTATGAAACTAAAAGCTATCTTACCAAGAACTTTCAGATGGTTGATATGGGTGAGGCAAATTATGTTATTGGCATAGAGATCTTCAGGGATAGATCTCAAGGATTGCTAGGATTGTCTCAGAAAGGGTATATCAATCGAGTCTTGGAAAGATTTCATATGGAAATGTGTTCAGTCAGTCCTGCACCCATTCAGAAGGGTGACAGATTAAGTGGTAGCCAGTGTCCCAGAAATGACTTAGAAAAGGGTCAAATGCAGAAAGTTCCGTATGCATCAGCTGTTGGGAGCTTGATGTATGCAAGCACTTGTACCAGGCCAGATATCAGCTTTGCTGTTGGGATGTTGGGAAGATACCAAAGCAATCCAGGAATGGAGCACTGGAAGTTGGCTAAGAAGGTTATGCGGTATCTTCAAGGGACAAAGGACTATATGCTCACATACAGGAGATCAGATCAGTTGGAGGTGATCGGCTATTCAGACTCAGATTTTGGTGGTTGCCCAGATAGCAGGAAGTCTACCTCAGGATTTATTTTCTTGCTAGCAGGTGGGGCAATCTCGTGGAAGAGTGTGAAGCAGTCCATTATTGCTTCATCCACGATGGAGGCTGAGTTCATAGCTTGTTTTGAGGCCACAAATCATGCATTATGGCTAAGGAATTTTATCTCAGCACTTGGTGTAGTTGACTCTATTGCCAGGCCGCTGACGATATATTGTGACAATACAGCAGCCGTATTCTTCTCTAAGAATGGTAAGAAGTACTCTAATGGTTCTAGACACATAGAACTTAAGTACTTGGTGGTTAGAGAAAGAGTTGAGAAACAAAAAGTGTCAATTGTAAGTTTAAGTACCACTTTAATGGTTGCTGATCCAATGACAAAGGGATTGCCTCCAAAGACATTCAAGGAACATGTTGTAAGAATGGGTCTTTTGGGCAATCTGTAAATGTGTATTTTGGTACTTATGTAATTGACATTATTGTACAAATAAAAGTTTTGTTTCTGTGTTTCCTGTTATCCAATTATGTGTGCACATATTATGTTTGGATGTATGTTAAACAGGAAATGTCTTTACAAGACAATTACAGGGGTCATTATGGTTATGGACTCAATTAGTAAGGGTTATCAATGTTGTGGTACATAGAAGGGAGTATGACATGGATGTTGTATAACCGCTATGACTCGCATTGGTGGTCCAAGCTAATTGCAGTATTATAGTATTTCATATTTGGGCTTATCAGTTATTGTTTGTTTTAAATTTGTGATCACGTGTCAAAGTTTTTCAGTATGGAATCCAATGGAGTCAAAATGTTTTGAAAATGAGTCTTTTCTTTTATTTGTTTTCTAAAGTTTTAACCTAATCGGTTAATGGTCCAAGTGGGAGAATGTTGATCTCATATTAAGATGGACCACTTAACCTAGGTTAATTAGCATTGGATTCCTAATTAAAGTAAGCTGATATCATGTATGCCCATATTAAAGTTATATTTGCATAAAGTTTAATTAATCATGTGTGTGGTATTAAGGACTATGATGGGTGGTATTATCACATGATGGTTATTTTGCAATTAAGGCCCACTTCTCTCCTCCTGTAAAGAAATACAACTTCTCCCCTCCTTTTGGGATTCCATCATCTATTGCAAGAGTTGTGAAAAGAGAAGGAGATAGAGAGAAGAAGGTGATTGCAATTAGGGTTTGCAGGATCATTGCAGGAATTAAAGAAAAGGGATCAAGGTCTTCATCCATCCATCATTCTCAATTCATCTATAGCTTCCGGTATGTATTTAATTTGTATATGCTTTCAATTCTTGAGATGCTTTGATTCTAGATCCTTGACATGCTCGTTTTAATCCGCATTATAGTTCTATTTTATTTCCAACAGATGATTGATATTGATATTGATATTGAATTTTAAACCATGCTCAAAACTGATTTATGTTTGTTACTTTGAGTTTGTTCGAACGGTATACAGTCAGTGCCAGAGCCGGGAGGCAAGTCATGATACCTTCTAATGAAAAGAAGAAGAAGGAATGCCGACCCTTCCAGTATTTCAAATCGCGTGCTCCCAGTCCCGCCCAAAAGTGAGAAACTGGTCATCCTTTGATTTGTTCATACAGATAAGAAAAGCTACAAACTAAATAAGAATATAAAGAAAGAGAACTGGTGTTTATATGTTTTATCTTGTCTTGACTCGGGTTTGGATCCCATTACTTAACTTTTATGCTTTAATTTTTTTTTAATATTTTTTCTTTTTTAATTTTCCCCTTGCTTCGAAAATTGTTCAAAAGTAGAAAAGAACAAATTTTCTCCTTTCCTTTTTAATTTGTTCAAAACTTTTCTCCTTACTTTTTTTATCAAATAAAGCAACCAAACATAAAAAAAAAATAAATTGAAAAAATATAATATTTACAAATCATGATCTCAGAAATAGGACATTTTTATGAAAATAGGACATTTTTATGAGGATTGCGATTTCTCATAAATAGGACATTTATGAGGACTGCGATCATAGACGCAATCCTCAGAAATAGAGTTTTTTGTGAGGACTGTGATCAAGGTAAGTCCTATATTAGCAGTCAATATTTTCGAAATGGTTCGCTTTTTCAAAGCAATTAATGCGGGGGCATTTATGTCTTTCAACACTGAAGAGCGCTTTTGGGATTGACACGTGGTCGCGCATAATTGATTTGAAAAAGAAGGTGACTGGAGCGAATAAATTATGAAGTTGAGTTTTTTTTTTCCTTCTAATTATGATTTGACACAGGAGATGTAGCAAAATGCGCCTAATTTAAATATTATAATAGCATAAATGTTGATTACACTCTACTTATAAAGTAGTGAAGATTAATTTCGAAGACAATTAGCATGTTAATAATTTAAAAGTTGTAATATACTGTTAATTTAGGACTAGAATTATAAATTTTTAATTTAAAGATAATCGAGTTATAACTAATTCTTTTTCCTAATCAGATTTCAATAAAATTTAATATTAGCATATTTTACCAATTTAATGTTCATGAATATTTTATAAAACATATTTAAGACTTACAATTTATATTTTAAATATTTAATATTTTAAAATTACAAGTTTAGTACTATTCTATTACGTCTATATTGAAAAAAGATGTTGTGCCTGCCATTAGTTTAGAGGATATTTAGATTGAGATAAAGAAGCGCCTCTCAAATTCAAAATCCTGACTACGTCATTGTATATATATATATTTTTTCAATTGAGATCTCATGGGTTTGAATCACCTTATCTGTAAGTGTGAGGACAATTTCAGGTTAAATTGTAGGAGCACACCAAAATATGGAGGTCTATCAATGACATTGAGTGCTATGAACAATTAGGGAGGATTAGTTAGGATGATGAGCAAAATGAGTTTCTTTCTTCTGACCAGATGTTTTTTTTGTTTTCATCTGAAATTTTCTTCTTGCTTCTTCAGGTGTAATATCTCTTTGTAGATTTCTCCATCTTTATGATGATGATAGCATATGAGTCTTTTTCAAAAAAAATTCTTTTAAAGAAAATAAAATATTGTGTCTAAATTTTACTTGGAAACCTCTGAGGCCCCATTTGGAAACAAGGTTAAGTTTCCCAAATTAAGGTTTGACCAATTTGGTGCTTAAAATAGAGTTACTAAAACTGAATTTTCTTTGGGAACCAAAATGAAACTAGGGTTTGAAGATCGTCAGACCTTACGAAACTTGGGTTTCAGAAACTACAATTTGAGTGAATATTTTACAAACCATGGCAAGCAAAATGAGAAAGAGAAGCTGAGTTTACCAAATATTTATTAAAGTTAGTGAAACTCCAGTTCTTAAGGTTTCACAAACTGGAGTTTGCATGCTTACAAAGCTCAGATTCATTTTAACTTAAGAAATCTCAGTTTTAAAAACTATGTTGTCAACAAGGGCAAATCTACATGGAGCCTCGTTTGAGTAAGCTCGCGCACACTGGAATCTACAAAAAACTTAAAAAGTATATATAGTACCTTAATATTTCTACATAATATTCATTTAATTTAACGCCTTAATGGTTTTGTTTATAAATTAGGGCTCTAGAGGTGAGCTTTTGTAATGAAGTATTAGAGGTCATAGGTTCAAGTTGTAACTTATGTCTTACTTTATTTTTCTTTTACTTTATTTCAATACATCAACACTAATTTTTAACTCATGTCTTATTTTTTTTTTCTTTTACTTTATTTCATTACATCTACACTGATTGTTTTCATTTGACTTATTTTACCACATTGAATTTTTTTTCTTTTCAGTCCTTTTATTTTATTTTATTATGCTCACGTTGAAAAAAAATTCCTCCCGGCGCCACCGGCTGACAAACTAAGCCTTAGGTGTTTGGGCTAACTTACAAGTTTGCAAAATATAATTTGCAAAATCACTAAAATAACTTAGAATAATATGATAAGTTTAAGAACCGCAGGGACCGGCAGTGTGAGATTGCAGTTTATATATAAAATACAATAAAGGGGAAAATATGTATGAGCTCATAGCGCCCCCCACCCCCACCCCCACGCCCACCCCCAACACACACACAACAAAAGTTCGTAAAAACCTTGTACTTTAATTTCGTATGAAAAATCCCCTCGTACACACTTTTTTATTTAATTAAGCCCTTCAATTGTATTTTAGGTACTTTTATGGCGGCGAGCTTCATAAAATACCTTTATTACCCTTCACTGAATGCACCATACTGAAAGTTACAATGATGTAATGTCAATGAGGGGGCACATATGCTACATTTATGTGATCCATGAGCAGATCACACGATGAAAGTGATTATCTTATAAATTCTCTCTTTTTAACTTCGTTTTGTCCACTTTTGATTTCATTTTTTTAATATTCGAGTGAGAAACGTGTAATCTGATAGGAATTTTTTCTGCAACTGCATTAAATACGTTTGTACGTCAAAATTAAATACATTAGCAATAGAGTGCACAATTTTTAGCAAAATTTCATATTTAATATAGGAGAAAATATTGAAAAATGATTCTTTTGGACGGAATAATTATAGTGATAGTTTTCTAATTTAGTGATAAATAAAATATATTAGGATTGTTCTTTATTGATATTGTCGACAAATAGTTCAAATTATATGCTCAATTATTGGGTTATTTTAGATATATAATATTATTTATTTTTAATTATAAAATATCTACCTATACATGTAATGTGTCCACACAGAGATGAAATTGTCCACCATAGGAATAAAATGTCTGCGGTTATGTCATATTACACGCGCTTTAACAACAACTAATTGAGGAACCCCAACCAGAGAGAGATGCAGTAAAGAAGTACCTAAAGGATAAGAACAATAAACAAGGAAGAAAAGTAAGCACAATATTTAACGAGGTTCGACAATTTGCCTACGTCCTCGGAGTAAGGGAGAGAGATTTTATTGATTCAACAATCAACACAAGTTTTTTCAAGTGATACAATTCATGTAGGCTCTACCCTTTATTTATTGCCAGAGAGTCTCAGAGTTTTAGGAAACCACAATTGGATTCGACCCCTTTTTAAAAACGAAGTCCGAATCCGAACAGAAGAAGCAGATTCGCCTGCGGTCGGCTGATCCATCCTTTTGGTTGATCGAACCCAACAGAAAGTTAGGCATGCCAGTCGGACGGCCGCTCCGGTCTACCGCTCTCCTTGCTACGGTGGACCGGGCGGTCGACCGAGCTGCGCTTGTGCACGTTGTGCACGCCAGTCGACCGGCGGTCGACCGACCACTGTTCTGGCCTGCATTTGTACTGCCTTCTCGCTCCTTTTGGATTCTAATCTCTGCACTATTTCTGCTGATAAGTTAAAAAACTCTTCCATCAGTCTTTTATCTCCTCTCTCCCTATAATTCTCCACCTCGGTGAATATTTTTGAAATCTGAGCCGAACTCCAATGAACACCTGACGAAATCAACACACGATCTCGGCGAAATCGACACACGATGTCGGCTTGAGCGCTCCAGACGAAATCGACACACGATCTCTATTTGGTCAAACAGACGAAACATGTTCCAAACGAATCGCCAGCACACACTTACAATTGATTTCAAATGATCATACCGGATCCAAATTGAGTTTGTCGTTCCCTCAGGCAACTCTTCTCAAACTCCAATATCAATTATAGAGATTCTAAATTTCAGCTCAGCTATCCAACTTGAATGCAACATACATGCCTTCCTCAATGTTTTCATAAAAATTAATTAGGGGAAAACTTGGTGAAGTGCTACCTCGGAGCTTGTCCTTTTGGAGTGTCAATACTCAACACTTCACTGAAGAGAATCAACACCATATGAGCCGACCAATGAACATGTCTTCAACTCAGCAACTAAATGAAACACCATTCCAAATGGCCTTAAGAAGAGCCCAACATGAGCCAACACTGACTCCAGCTGACTGGCACTCTAGTCCAACTGTCTTCAAGATGATTCAACGAAATCTGGGTAGAACATACCAAATATCAATATCGGCTCAATAAATTGGATGGTACGCCCACTCATGCAAGCTCAACTATCTTCTCACGGAAGATCAAATGTTCATCGAGATCACAACTCTTCACCTCTACGTGAAGTCTAACTCTTCACCTCTACGTGAAGTCTAAATCAGCTTTTGTTGCCAATTCTCGAGAACTCAAATACACCAAATAGTTTCATATGGGCTGCATCACCAAATGGTTGCGCCTATGTGGCTGTCTATATACCTTACCCAAGGGATCAAGCCATCTGTTACTCATTTAAATGAGCTCCATTGAGCTCAAGCAACTGTGACTAAATCTTCAGCAGCGAACTAAACTGGCTGAGTCATATGAACCTCCTTACTATTACCATCATGGAGAACAACGACCTTTAATTTAAGCTTGTCACGCTGACCAACTTGAGATTCATGCTTCTTCACCCACTTTCGTGCTTTTTATCTTGATTCCAATAGCTGCAAATAATTCGACATTCTCATCAATGTCTTCAACTTGTTCAACATCAAAACTGGCTATATGATCTCCACCCGGTGTCACATCCGGTGAAGTCTTTACTGATATTGACCCAACTGGAGGTGGTGGAGTAGCATCAACCTCCACCCGCTGCGTTACATCCTTGATCTTCGTCCTATCCACCTCCTGAGAGACGGTAGACTTCAACAATGAAGTCTTATCAAATATAACATGCTTACTCAACACAATCTTGCTTTTGGAGTCTCATAACTTGTAACCTTCATATTCCTTTTGACACCAAAAAATACAAATTTCTTTACTCGCGGATTTACCTTACCATCTTTGGCACTAAAGTAGGCCGGACTTCCAAATACTGGTAGCAAATAATAGTCTTGAGCAGCTTTCCCTGACTAAACTTTCAGTGGAGTTTTACCTCCTATTGCAGTCGATGATAATTCATTATGAGTTGGCTAGCATATACAATCGCCTCAGCCCAAAACATTTGTCTAATCGTGCATTATACAATAAACATCGAGCCTTTTCCAGCAAGGAACGATTGATTTTCTTAGCAAACCTATATATTCCATTTGTGAAATGAGTACCAATACCAGTGTTCTGACCAAATTGTAGGAATTGATTCTTGTATCTTTAAAATTATCAATTTGGAGCTCCTTAATCTTCCTACCAGTCTGTTTCTCCATCATATTTTTTCACTTCACCGACATACATAGGGTTTTAAATTTTTGTCTCATGGGATATATCCAATAATGTCTAGATAAATTATCAATAAAAAAGATAAAGAACCAATGACCTCCAGGCGATGCAGGTTTGGTAGGTCCCCAAATACTTATGTGAACACAATCAAGAAGACCTTCTAAAGGTGAGTAGTGGTACCGAATTTCACCTTCATCCTCTTGTCCAGAACGCTGTGTGTAATATCCCTAATCTAAACTACTGTATTTTTATTTTCTTCAAGTATTTATTTGATTTACTGAGTATTTTTATTTAATCAAGTTAATTTATTATTTTTCCTGAGATTATTACTATTAAGTATGGAAATTATTTTTGGGACAGTAAATGGTAATTTGACATTTTACATTTACCATTATTATCATTGATTGATATTTAATTATTATCTCCAATATTTCATTAAGGTCACTATTGTTAGACTTATTAGTTTTAAAGTCTAATTTATTTTGGGCCTAATCAAGTCAATTGGATATTTGCACCCGCCCACTTAACCTATGTTGTTTGACCCAATAAAGAATTGATCAAACCTAAATGGTTTGGGTCTAGACACGTTTTCAATTATACTTAGCCATGAGTGTATTTAAATTAGAATGTGGGACTCATCTACACGTGTGGAACTCGTGTTATAAATCAAGGACCTAGATCTATGATGAGTTGAACTAGGGTTTCTTGATGCTATATATACCATGAGTAGGGTTCCCTCTCCACCAACAACAATAACCATCTCTCTTGGAGAGATGCCTCTCATCTCCTCTAAGGATAAAGAAGAGAACTTGGTGGCTGGAGAGAAGAATCCTCTCCCTCAACTCCAGTGTCCTCGAGATCGTGCAATCTTCGGCATCCTCTTCGTGATGAAATCAGGTATGCCTAAAACCCTCCTTCCCTTTGATCATGATAAAGAGGCTAACAATATATGTGTAGATCTTGTATGGAATAAATTTAGATCTAACAATTGGTATCAGAGCCTCCTCTTTATCAGATCATAGGGATCTACGGAAATTATAATCTCGATCTATAAATATCATAAAAATATCTCCTTTGATTCAATAAATATTTTGTGTCTCATATGTTGGATCAAAAGGTTAAAAAGGAGTGATTTTTATTGAATTTAACATGTATATATTTTTATGAAATTTGATTTGTGTGTTATTTTAGATTATTAAAAAAAAAAAATTGGTTGGACGCATGCATGCAGGGAAGCGCATGCATGAAGGGGCTTCCCTGCATGCATGCCTGGCAAGCCTTAAAGTACCAAAAAAAAAAAAAAAAAAATACATGTACATGTGCTGCATGCAAGCAAAGCATGCAGCACACATTTTTTGTTTTAAAAAAAAAAAAAAAAAGGGGATGCAAATGCTCTCTGCAGAGAGCACTGCAGAGAGCTACAATGCTCTCTGCAGAGCGCGCATGTGTGCACGCATGCTGCTAGCATGCGTGCGATGGCCGCCCCTTGTGGGCGGGCACCAACCGCCGGCCACCATGAGTCGGCGGCTACAAGGGGGAAAAATATTATTTTGGGTTTCATAATTAATTAAGATTATGAGATTAATGAGGATTAAAAGAAAGAAAAAATTTAGAGATTGAATTTTACTCTAATAAGGAAACCTACTCTTAATTAATCTCATATTAAATTTCAATTGGTATGGTTGAGATTGATTTGGATTTTAGAATTGAGATAGAATTCTAATCTATTAAGGATATTTTAGGGTAGAATTCTACTCAAATAAAGAGACCTAATCTCAATCAATCTCACATAAAGTTAATTGGGTTTTATTCAGTTTATTAAACCCGACCTATTAAGGAAACCCATAAGTTAACCATTGCGGGTCGGGTCTGATTCAGAACCGATAAGCACTGCAGACCGTTTTGCCAATAGAAACTTCAATTAGCCATTACGGGCTCATACGACCTCTGTTTTGGGCATGTAAACAGCCGTTTCGAAGCTCTTGACGAGCACTACAATATTAAAGGAACTATACATGACAAAACAATAGTTAGTTGACATAAAGAAGGCATTGAAGTGTTTGTTTATCATGGTTATGTGTACCCTTACATGCTTCCGCTTCATTAATATTTATATTATTGCTTATATTGTCTAGCATGATGAATATTGATGTGTACTACAGTTAATAACATACAGATAAAGATATATACATGTTCAAGCTAAAGAATTATAAAAGAGCTTATTTAATTGCGTATATAGTTCATGCGGACAATAGCCGGCCCAAAGGAAGACTATTGTTTGGCCGAATTATGTACGGCATCGGATACTTGATGTGGGTAATGCAAGTGGGAGAACCTTGATGTGTGGTAATCGGCCCAAAGGAAGGTTGTCACACTATTGGCCCATATTGCATTACCCTCATCAACTAGTCCGATGGCGGAACAAGAATCCAGATGCATAAATTTATGTGGCCCATGCGTGTGGCAATCGGCCCAAAGGAAGGTTGTCATTATGGCCGGGTCATTACATATATTATATGGCCAATATAGATTACTTAAAATTTAGGACCAATCCTATAAAGTGACAGTCGGCCCAAAGGAAGGCTGTTCTCTTACATAGGACCTAGACTTTAGGATATCTATATTGGGCCAGTACAGTGTTGGCATATAGAGACACAACTTGTTCTGAAAGTTTAACCGGCAGCTCTATCGGTTAAACTGGTTGCATTTTCTGAAATTCAATTTTTTTATGGCTATTACAGTAGAATTTTATTAAATGCAATGTTTATGTTAAATTGATGAGAAATTGTACACTTATGTAGTTAAATTGAATGGTACAAACTTTAAGAAGTGGTAAGACCACGTAAATGATCGTTCTTAAATTCATGCACCTAGAGTACACCTTAAAGATTGATGGATCTCTGCTATCACTAATAAAAGTTCAGTAAAGAAAAGGTAAATTATGGTAAGTGGGAGAGATCTTATAAGAGGTGTCTAATGGTCATAAAGTACACTATTCCTATAACTATTAGAAGTGCTATGCCCGATAAAGTCAGTGCTCACTTAGCATCCAGGGTAAACTTCTAATAAGAAAAGGAAAGTGAAACTAAAGGGAGGAACATAAACATCACTACAGTGGCTGATCCTAAGTGGCAAAAGTGCAGAAAAAGTAGCCTAAGATCATTGCATACTTCTTCTGTAAGAAAGTAAGCCACCTCAAGTAGGAATGCATAAAGTATCAGAAATGGCTATTTAGCGGGTATATCTCATATTTATGTTTGTTCTGAGATTAATTTAGCTTTAGTGCCACTTTATAAATTATGAATAGATAATTCACATAAGCAATTCAATGCGGATCTTTCAAACCCAAAGGAGGCCCAGCCCAGCTGAGCAATACATATATATGGGCGATGGAAATAAAGCTGCAGTTGAAGCTATTGGAGTTCGTAGGCTTAGATTAGATTCTGGTTTTATTTTAGATTTAGATGAGACTTTATATGTACCGTCTTTTAGGCGGAATCTTATTTCCATTTCATTGTTAGACAGATCTGGTTTTACTGTCAATATTGGTAATGAAATGTTTAGCTTATTTCTAAATCTAAAGTTGTTGGTACTGGAATCTTGATTGATGGCTTATATAAATTGAATCTCCATGCTTCATATTCTGAATCTTTGTATGTGAATAATCTAGGTACTAAGCGAACATTAATTAAAGAAAACTTCTACAGTTTATGGCATAGGCGTTTAGGACACATCTCAAAAGAGAGAATCCAAAGGCTTGTGTCTAGTGGAGCTATAGGCCCTTTAGATTACTCTGACTTAGGAGTATGTACAGATTGTATAAAAGGCAAACAACAAACATTAGAAAGTTTGGTGCTAGACGGAGTTTAGGAGTCTTAGAATTGGTGTATACAGATATTTGTGGCTCATTCCCTACAGCATCTTGGAATGATCACAAATACTTCATCACTTTTACGGACGATTACTCTCGTTATGGGTACCTATACTTGATACATGAGAAATCCCAATCACTGGACATGTTTAAAATCTAAAAAGCTGAAGTTGAAAATCAACAGAATAAGAAGATTAAAGCCGTGAGATATGACCGTGGTGGTGAGTACTATGGCAGATACGACGGATCAGGTAGATGTCCAGGGCCTTTTGCCAGTTTTCTAGAAGAGTGGTATTGTCGCTTAGTACACCATATCAGGGACACCTCGTCAAAATGGTATTGCTGAAAGATAAAATCACACACTAAAGGATATGGTTGGGAGTAGCTCACACTACTCTACCAGAGTCATTATATAGTGAAGCCTTAAAGATGGTTGTCACCTCCTTAATAGAGTACCTAGCAAAACAGTAATTAAAACCCTATATGAGTTATGGACTGGAGAATCTCTCAGTATTAGGCATCTACATGTTTGGGTTGTCCAGCGGAAGCTCGGCTATATATACCATATAAGAAGAAGTTGGACTCAAGGACAGTTAGCTGTTTATTCGTAGGGTATTCTGAGAGGTATAAAGGCTTTAAGTTTTATTGTCCCTCCACTAAGAACATAAAGACGGATTGCTAAAATTTTTTGAGAATATTCAGAACAGTGGGAGTCAACTACATAAAGATTTCATATTTAAGAAAGAACATATTGTTATACCCATGACAATTGTTCCAAATGATAAAGTAGTTGTTCCACTTCAAGATGAAAATACAGTTGCATCCTTACAAGATACATATACAGTTCATCTGAAGTAAATCATACTGGTGAGGTAGAAACTGAAAATTCTCAACCACAAGTGCCTAGGAGATCAACTAGGGAGAGGAGATCAGTCATTGCAAATGACTATATTGTTTATCTCCAATAGCATGAGTTTGACATAAGGTTAGAGGATGATCCCGCATTCTTAAATGAGGCTAAACTCAACATTCACTCCAATAAGTGGTCAAATGCCATGAAAGATGAGTTAAAATCCATAAAGTACAATGATGTTTGGGATTTAGTAGAATTGCCTAAAGGAAAGAAATCGATTGGTTATAAATGAGTATTCAAAACCAAGCGGGATTCGAAAGGTAATGTCAAAAGGTATAAGGCACATCTTGTCATAAAGGGATTCACTCAAAGAAAGGGCATTGACTAATACATGGAGACTTTCTCCCTAGTTTTCATGAAGCATTCTTTTAGGATTATTATGGCACTGGTGGCTCACTTTGACCTGGAGTTATACCAAATGGATGTTAAGATTGCCTTTCTTAATGGTAACATGAGAAGGAAATCTGTATGGTGCAACCAGAAAGTTTTTAAAACTGAAGGTTTCATAATATTTGGTTTGCAAATAAAGAAATTCATTTATGGTTTAAAGCAAGCATCCCGTCAATAGTATTTGAAATTTGATCAAGTAATATCCGTTTTTTGATTTTAAGGAAAATATAGTTGATCAATGTATTCACCATAAATTTAAAGAGAGTAGACTTATATTTCTTATGCTATATGTGGATGACATTCTACTAGCAAGTAACGATATGATTTTTTTACTTGACACTAAGAGTCTTCTCTCAAAGAACTTTGAGATGAAAGATCTTGGAGAAGCTTCTTTTGTGATAGGCATTCAGATTCAACGTGACAGGACACGTGGAATATTAGGTTTATCACAAAAGCCCTATATCGATAAGGTGCTAGATAGATGTGGCATGAAGAATTGCTCTAAGGGAGATAAGTTGAGTTTACTCTAATGTCTCAAGAACGATCTACAGAAAGAGCAAATGAAAGACATTCCATATGCATTGGCATATGGAATGTCTGATGTATGCTCAAGTTTGTACCCATCAGACATAGCATATACCGTTGAGAAACTTGACAGAAACTTGATCAATCATGGGATTGATCTCTGGAAGACTGTCAAGAAGGTTATGCGATATCAATAAAAGACTACATGAAATCTGATCAGTTGCAGCTGATTGGATACACTGATTCAGATTATGCTGGATGTATCGACAATAGGAAGTCCACTTTATTTTACATTTTCCTTATTGTAGGAATGGATTTAGTCGAGAGGCCGTTACAGCTACACTGTGACAATAAGAGCTATAAAGCTCTACTGCAATAGTGACAAGAGTTCAGCAAAGTCGAAGCATATCGACATCAAGTTTCTTGTCATCAATGATAAAGTTCAGAATCATATTTTGTCTGTTTGATAGTGATGACACTATTCTTAACGTTACAGATCCACTCATTAAAGGACTTTCACCTAAAGTATTCTTAGAGCATATTGCTCATATGGGGATGACTAGTCATTATGATATCCTGATTTTGTGGGAGTGGATAATTTTATGTAACAGACATTATTTCTAAGTGCACCTTATGGATATTTGTTGATTCTGATAAATAAATTTATAACTGCTTTCCTAAAGTTTACTTTTGCGCATTTGAGTTTGATGAATTAGCAGTTAGACTCGTTGGAGTCATAAAGTGAGACTCGTTGGAGTCATAAGGCTAGACTCGTTGGAGTCATAAAGTGGAAGCCAGTTGGAATTGTACCTTATTTGATCAGAGGACATTTCCATGCCACACGTCCACATTTGATCTATGTCGTTAGGGGTTCTGAAACTTGTGATGTGGAAGGTCCTACCCGATTATACAGAAGGTAACGATCGCCATGTTCGGTGGCAGGACACTTAATGGACCAGATTGTTTTGAAACGTGGTTTGTCGGCGGTTAAAGTTTTGACGTCATAAAGTTATGCATAATATCTATTCAGTATGACTTGCTTGGCCCAAGTGGGAGATTGTTAGACTTATTAGTTTTAAAGTCTAATTTATTTTGGGCCTAATCAAGTTAATTGGATATTTACACCCGCCCACTTAACCTATGTTGTTTGACCCAATAAAGAATTGATCAAACCTAAATGGTTTGGGTCTAGACACGTTTCAATTACACTTAGCCATGAGTGTATTTAAATTAGAATGTGGGACTCATCTACACGTGTGGAACTCGTGTTATAAATCAAGGGCCTAGATCTATGATGAGTTGAACTAGGGTTTCTTGATGCTATATATACCATGAGTAGGGTTCCTCTCCACCAACAACAATAACCATCTCTCTTGGAGGCCTCTCATCTCGTCTAAGGATAAAGAAGAGAACTTGGTGGGTGGAGAGAAGAATCCTCTCCCTCAACTCCGATGTCCTCGAGATCGTGCAATCTTCGGCATCCTCTTCGTGATGGAATCAGGTATGCCTAAAACCCTCCTCCCTTTGATCATGATAAAGAGGCTAACAGCATATGTGTAGATCTTGTATGGAATAAATTTAGATCTAACAACTATTCCTTATTAATATTTTTATTCCATTATGATTATTATTTATTGTTAATATATTATTATTCTATTATTAGCATTCAGTGATTATTATTTGTGTTACTATTATTTTATCTATTTAGTTTGATATTAGCATTGGTACTAATATTATTCATTCAGGTTGTGTTTCCCTTGTTAGCCTCTCACCCCACTTCCCATTTACCCATTGGTGATCCCATACCCAATTGCCCGTTTGGATTCCGTAACACATTAGACCCGTTCCTAATCCTACCCATTAGCATATCCACTCATCTATTGGATCTCAACCCATTTGGATCAAACTCAACACTCATTACCTAGCCGGATCCTAACCCGTTGCCTAGACCGCTACCCGCAAACCCAATAACCCAATACTCCTATATATAAACCTATTGTTAACCTAAACCTAGATCTTAACCTAGATCTAATCTCCTCCTTCTCAAAGCTGCTGCCGCAACCTCCCTTCTTCCTCTCTCCAACAGCAGCCGAGCAAGATCCAGCAGCCTTCCCTCTTGGCTGGCCATCACCATCCAGCCCAGGCACCATGGCAACAGCACATACCCCAGCAAAGCCGGCCTCCTCCTTGGCTGCGCAACCAGACCGCCCACCTCTTCTCCTCTCCCTCCTTGCAGCCGTGCGCCTCTACCATGACAGATTCGGCAACAGCAGATCCACCAGCAGCAGCAACAGCGAGCGAGGCAGCCCCCTACTCGGCCATTACCTCTCCAGGCCGAGCCCAGACCAGCACCAGATCCAGACCCCCTCCAGCAGGGCAGCAGCAGCACCGGATCCTCTCCTCCTGCAGATCCAACAGGCGGCCATCATCTCCCTTGGCTGCGCACCAACGGCGCATCAACAGCGACACGACATCAGTAGATCAGCGCACGCCAGATCCAACAGCGAGCAGCAGGTCAAGACCCTTCCGGCGAGCGCGAGATCTCCAGCTTGCAGCCAGGCCTCCTCCAGCATCTTGGCCACCCTCCCCTGCAGTCCAACTGCGAGGAACCGCGCCACAGCAACCGCGACGGCGACTCGCCCGGCAACGACCAGTTTCCCCAATGTGAGTGTATTCTCCTCCTCCTTTGATTACTCGTATTTATATGCATCGATTTGATCATGATTTCATGTGTACATGTATATGGAATAGAGTAATGATTGTGTATGTTGATGTGTGCAAGAGAAGAGGCATATACATGTTTATATGGTGTGAGAGACCAGGTATTAGTATGCCCTGTTTCTGGCTGACAGAGGTTTATTAGTCGACTAATACCCTTTATTAGTCGACTAATAGCCCTGTTAGTCGACTAATCCCAGACCCTAGTCGACTAATTTAGCTTCCAGGATATGATTCTGCTCTCTGTATCACTCTGCTGGTCGACTTGACATGTTTAGTAGTCGACTAATAGTCTTATTAGTCGACTACACCTTCCCCTCAAGTCGACTAATTGGAATCCTGGAACTGTGTAGCCTCTGTTACTCTGTTAGTCGACTTGCCCTACCCTGTCAGTCGACTTGGCCTTAGTGTAGTCGACTTGGACCACCCTGTTAGTCGACTAGTCATCCCTCTAGTCGACTTACTTCTTTCTCTAGTCGACTAATATTGGGCTGCCAGCTGAGTATGGTTTCTTTATTGGATGTAGACCTTCACCCATGAGTTATGTAATGGATATAGATAGATGGACATGATTATTGATGGATGGATATGATTTCTAGGGATAGATATTGGTGGTAATGACTTGACCTGATAGATCTTATATGCATGTATCAGTTATGTTGCCGGGTATTGGGATATTATGACTGATCATAATAGAAGAGGGAACTGTGAAGACTTATGGTTCAGCGTAGACTGATGGAGTGAGAGAACTAAACTATGATTATTGATATATGTTGGAACGGTGTTTATTGTATTGGATTACTCGATGTGTATTGGTACTCGATGATCAAGTAACTATTAGAATTATGAGTTGGGTGTAATGACTTGGATTTATAGTTGAGTATTTGAGATTCATTATGTAACCCCCTGCTCCCCGGTGTACGTATCACAGTATCGGTACGCGATACGACGTACAAAATTGATTTGACCTCCGCGGTAGTCCGATTGAGCCGATTTCAGTTTCAAAAATCATTTTCTAATATTTTAGATTTTTCAGGATTTTTTAGAATGTTTCTGGATTATTTTGGAAAATCTCCGTTGTCGGTGTCGACCGATACCGATAATCTGCCTTCCAATTTTTATCTCACAAACGGAGTTGGATTTTGAGAATTGGCTTTCACCGTATGTCTTAGAATCACATGAGCTACGTTTGGATATTTTTGGGGATTTTTCTGAATTTATCGAAAATCCGGCCAAACCGGTGTCGCCCCGTATCGGCGAGACACTCCGAGATTTTTAATTGGCAAACCGGATTGAGTTTCGACGAACCATTCTCATATTACGTCTCAGGATAATATTTTCTATTTTCTGTAATTTTTGGGCACCGTTCGGAGCTAGACGAATTTTAGGCCAATATAAAAATCATAAATTATTATTTTTTAATCCTTTTCTTTTTCCTTTCTTTTCTCTTCCCTTCTTTCTTTCTCTGGCTTTCTCTGGAAGCGACCGCCACCGCCTTAACCCACCGACCTATACCCCCATTAAATCCTCTCTCTCTCTCCTAACCCTCTATCTCTCTCTCTATAACACTCACTCTCTCTATCTCTCTCCACAAAACCATTCTCTCTCTCCTCCTAATTTCTCTCTAATCCCCATTAAATCTCTCTCTCTCACTCTCTCTGTGAGCCGACCGGGAGGCCAGACGGCCGCCGGCCTTGCCGCCGGCAGGCCGTCGCGCCACAGGTGGCCGACCGCCACCGCGACCAAGCTCCGCCACCGCGACCAAGCTCGGCGGCCCAGGCCGCGCCCCCAGCCCAGGCCAACAGCCCAGGCCGCGCCCAGCCCAGGCCGCGCCACCGGCGGGCGCTGCTGCGCCCTGGCCCCGCGCGACGCCGGCGGCCGGGACCGCCGCCGGCGTGCCTCTCCTGCCGCCGGCCAGCCCTGCTGGCCGGCCTGCTCACAACAGCAGCAGCAAGAGCTGCTGCTGCTGTTGTTGTTGTGTTGTTGTTGTATGGGGTTCGGGTATAACCCGAACCCAATAACAATATTGTTTGGGTAGGGTTGGGTTTAAACCCGATCCAATAAAGATTAAGTTGTGGGTTTGGGTATTGAATCCAAACCCGACCCGCGGGCGACCCGAACCCGCTAAGGTAAACTTGCAGAAAACCCCCTGCTCCTTTTAGTATTTACATTTAAATATTTTTATTATATATTTAACCCTATTTATTCTGATTTAGTATTCGGGCGATATCGGGAGCATCCGGAATCCGATTCGGACGATTCTGGATCCGTTGCGATCGTGGGAACGAGAGCTACTGTTTCATGACCAGTTTGTGAGTGTTTTCCTTTTATAAATTATGTTTCATCATGATTAATATCTTGGTTGGTTGTCTAATTAAGAATAAAACATGATTATCGGTAAATCATGATAATTATTGTAATCCCTGCAATTAAGACATAATAAAACCTGATTTAATAAATGGACTGATTGGTTAGTTAATGAGATGAGATAGTCATAGTAACAAGACATACATCGTAGACAACTCGGACACGATCATTATACTTGCACAGTCACTAACACCCGGTCCACCATGTCATCATATTCTTGTACGCTATTATGACATGTCTTATAACACAGTCACGTTATATGTATACCGACCCACAGAGATACTATGACACTACACTGGCACGGGATATGCATGCTAGACTCCGTAGGACATGGTACTACATGATACACAGACTACCCTTATTACATATATGTTACACGGATTTCACTAGTACACCGACAAGTCCCACATATCATATTCTTGTTATCATCATTATACGGATACTGTAGTTTACGGTACCTGATATTAGACACTGCCCATTGGTAACCGATACTTTGACACGTCACATCAGTTACTCATATGCACTACTTCCTAGACTACCGTCATCTCATATATTGTGATCATCATTATATAGCTTCTCGGCATATCACTGTTACACGTGCATGTATGCATTCTCTATTGTCATATGGATTCCTGTTCATAGTACATGTACTATTATTCCATGTTCCCGTATTCATGTTATATGATTGAATCCCGTTACTGATATAGTTATTTCCGTTACTGGATACATGTTTCCTGTTACTGATATGGATATTCCCGATACTGGACATGAGAACTGTTGATATGCGATATGTGGACATCCACATCTATTGTTCCCGTTTCACGGTATATTGTTCATGTTATATTGTTCATGTGATATTGTTCCCGTTTCCCGTTACATTGTTCTCTGCTATCAACAGAGCTCTGGCCCAGTTATCATGTTATCCGTATCATGTACAGTAGTTGTTCTTGTTACATTGTATACTTGACATAGGGAATAACAAAGATAACTTGGGTATGGGGGAGACTTGACGGTTGATTAGATCTTATCGGGTGATGTACTGGATCCATATTGTTTTCCCACTGCAGGGGACGGTAGTGCTACTACCAATTGCTCCATGAGCTCTTGTTACTTGATTCATGCTCCCCTCTTAGCGGAGGGCCTGGTCCTGGCAGCCAGGGGCTTGTTTAAGGCCGTGATCCCGGGTATGCACGGGATACATCCACCCGATAAGAACTCCTCGACCATGGGTTTCCAATTAACATAATAAAACAGTATGCACAATAGTGACGTTGGGAACACTTGTTATTTGGTCACTCTCTCGTCTGGATGATGGTACCCGTAGGCCATGTCCGGATGGGTTCGACTGGAGTGCGGGCTCCAGTGTGAACTGCCAGTGGTATGGGACACTGGAAGAGATTGATTAAAATATCAGGTGGTACTGATTTCTACTATTGTGTCAATCACATGACTTGCCTGATACATGTACACAAACTTGTTACTGTTCCTGTTATTTTGTCTGCTATCATGTTCACTGTGATCTTGCTTACTTGTTACTGTTCCTGTTCATGTTATCGTATCCGCTATCATGTTACCTGTAGACTTTGCTACACTACCTGATACCTATGGTGGCATACTACTCATGCACATGTACACCTTGCATCACATATATTCTGTTTTGCATTGCTTATATGCTATTTAGACACAACACAGTAGCATGTTCATATTGCTCACTACCATGTTCACTACTTTTACGTCACCACTAGATAACATTATTTATGATATAAACTAGATATGATTAGAGTCATGACCTGATGATAACCAGTTAGGTAGTGATGGTACCAAAAGATGACATGTTTATATATTTCCACTGCTTCCTATATGCTTATGATATAATATCACTTGTACCACATCATGTATTATATATTAGTATCGTGCTTGTATTATTATGTATATATTACTGCCTCCTTCATTTTACCACTCACTAGGTCGCTTTCTGACGACCCTGAGTTTGCATGCCCAGATTGGAGATCCGAGTTCTCGGAGCAACAGAGAGTGCCTTGGCGTGACATAGGAGATTCCTCATCTGGCCTATTCATAGGTATCTTGGGCATTTATTTCTGTTATCTTATTTGTCCCTATTTTTCATATCTGTTATGATCGCTGACCTATTTCTGCAGGTATTCTTGTACTTATTTCATGCTGGGACCCATGTCTATATGGAGGTTATGTACTGTATTGAGGCTTAACGTACGCGTGAGCGTGTTTTTACCTCGCGTATGTACGTCGCCATAACGTCCCCGTACCTGCGGGATTGGGGCGTTACACATTAGATGATATGTCGTTGATGTTAAGTATCAGAAGTAGCTATTCTATATTACAGCTGTTTGAGGACATATTAGATGTGATCTTACCTTATTAAAAGATTAGAGTTCTTGACGATTGGATGGTACATGGACCATTTCAGAGTTGGACTGTGATTTGGACTGAACTAGAGTTATAGAGGACAGATGATATAATTTTATGTAGAAGACTTCCAGACTTGTTATTCTTTCTTTGTTAACAACTTAAGTGATTCATTCAGATATTGATGTGGACTTGTTATGATGTTAGAGACTGGATTACACCTGTTAACAGAGATTGAGTTATTGTGATAGTGACCTAGTCGATATCAGTGTTCTTGTACTCAGAGTTACCAGATGATAGTTATCAGTTCATTAGTAGATTTGATTATCTTTCTGATGATAAGGTAGGTGAGAATTAGTTGGATATTCGTGAGCTGAACTTAACTGGTCATGCCTGACACCTGACTGATAAACCTAGTATTCAGATTACTGGAAGTTACTGGGAAATGATTGTTTGATCGTAACCACGGTACAGTCCTATTGTTCATCGTATACACGGTTATTGTTACTGTTCACTGTTACTGATATTGTTTACCGTGTATACGATCACTGATTGACTGTTACTGTATTGTTATTGTTACTGTTACCGTATCGTCTCAGTATTCTAGATAATATTCACATTGACTGATTTAACTGAATTGAATGAATAATAATGTAAATAGACAACTTACACCGGGATTGGGAAATTGATGGAGGAGACAGCGTCTGTATTTTGGGTGGACCTAGGATACAGGTTGCGCAGCCGACTTACGGTTCCACTACAGGGTTCCGGGGGATGACTGACATCCCATCTGTTTACTGTTCCACAGTGCTACTGTGAGTTTACTGTTCCACAGTGATACTGTGAGTACCATTACTGTTACTGACTACCTGGCGGTAGGGCCTGGTTCAGCGCCAGACATCTGGGCCGTGGTCCCGGGTATGTACAGGACCCACCTAAAACATAGACAACGTCTCCAACCAATCAGTTTCAATAACTTAGGACCCTGATTGACACATGTAGTAGGCGTAGTATGGGATACGTCTATTACAGGTGACAATTGGTGTTCGCTGACATAATAAATGATAATGAACTGTTAATGTTTTATGACTGACCATAATTACCTGATTGTACATTCATATCACTGTGATAGACATATAACTATAACCATGACCGGGTTGTATAACAACTAGTGACATGCTAGGTTACACATGTTGACATCAGTTGTTTCGTTACAGTATTTTACTTGTCTTTTATCTGTACTTATCCATGTATTGTTATTCAGTGTTTATTTATTATGTTATTTAGTGTTGCAGTTATCTATTATTATTTTATGCACACTGTTTATGTCACGAGCTTTTCCCTTTTACACACACACTCACCACGGTCGCGTTCTGACGACTCTGGATTTGCACGTCCAGATATTGGACGGTTTGTTTATGTTGTGCAGGTATTCGATGAGACCATACATATTGCGAGGAGCTTGAGTTCCTCTCTGTTTCTGGTATCCTCATCTCTTTTATATTTCTGTCATTTTCTGATTCTACCTTTATCGCTTTCAGCTGCCATTTTCTTGTCATTATTCATCTGCTATCATTGTGATTGTCATGGATATGTATTATTGCAGTGATTGATGATTATTATAGTTCTGATTTATAGCTTGTTCAGGTTACTTTAGGCTTAGCGTGTATACGTGGGGTATTTTCCTTGCGTATATACGTCGCCGACCTTCGTCGCGACTCTGTTTCCGCGTATTTTAGGAAGCGGGGCGTGACAGGGTTTTCTTGGTATCAGAGCCTAGGTTTTCGACTTGCGATGTTAAATTTTGAATTTTGATATTCGCAATATGACCTAGTTCTTACTGGTAACTTGAATGAGTTATAATTACACTGCAATATACATATACTATTCACATGATAATATTGACACCATGTGGAATTGATCGTCCTCCCTTTGGAATTCCATTCTTGATTGTTGATATCCATGATTCCAACACTTCATTTAGAGTGATTTGGATGTCCATCTTGATTTCATCCTTCTTTCCTATTCATTTCTTCTAATTCTGTCCCTTGAGATTGGTTACTCCATTTTGAAGCTGGTAGCAGAGATCAGAGCGCGCAGCGGAATCGTGGTGTCCCAACGAGGCGACGTGGATGCTTGTTGTGTTCTCTCTTGATTTTAGATTCTTTTTATCATTCCCTACCTTATTTTGAATTTCGAGAAAACCCTGTCACGCCCCGCTTCCCAAAATACGCGGAAACAGAGTCGCGACGAAGGTCGGCGACGTATATACGTAAGGAAAATACCCCACGTATACACGCTAAGCCTAAAGTAACCTGAACAAGCTATAAATCAGAACTATAATAATCATCAATCACTGCAATAATACATATCCATGACAATCACAATGATAGCAGATGAATAATGACAAGAAAATGGCAGCTGAAAGCGATAAAGGTAGAATCAGGAAATGACAGAAATATAAAAGAGATGAGGATACCAGAAACAGAGAGGAACTCAAGCTCCTCGCAATATGTATGGTCTCATCGAATACCTGCACAACATAAACAAACCGTCCGATATCTGGACGTGCAAATCCAGGGTCGTCAGAACGCGACCGTGGTGAGTGTGTGTGTAAAAGGAAAAAGCTCGTGACATAAACAGTGTGCATAAAATAATAATAGATAACTGCAACACTAAATAACATGATAAATAAACACTGAATAACAATACATGGATAAGTACAGATAAAAGACAAGTAAAATACTGTAACGAAACAACTGATGTCAACATGTGTAACCTAGCATGTCACTAGTTGTTATACAATCCGGTCATGGTTATAGTTATATGTCTATCACAGTGATATGAATGTACAATCAGGTAATTATGGTCAGTCATAAAACATTAACAGTTCATTATCATTTATTATGTCAGCGAACACCAATTGTCACCTGTAATAGACGTATCCCATACTACGCCTACTACATGTGTCAATCAGGGTCCTAAGTTATTGAAACTGATTGGTTGGAGACGTTGTCTATGTTTTAGGTGGGTCCCGTACATACCCGGGACCACGGCCTAGATGCTTGGCGCTGAACCAGGCCCTACCGCCAGGTAGTCAGTAACAGTAACGGTACTCACAGTATCACTGTGGAACAGTAAACTCACAGTAGCACTGTGGAATAGTAAACAGATGGGATGTCAGTCATCCCCCGAACCCTGTAGTGGAACCGTAAGTCGGCTGCGCAACCTGTATCCTAGGTCCACCCAAAATGCAGACGCTGTCTCCTCCATCAATTTCCCCAATCCCGGTGTAAGTTGTCCATTCACATTATTATTCATTCAATTCAGTTAAATCAGTCAATGTCAATATTATCTAGAATACTGGGACGATACGGTAACAGTAACAATAACAGTACAGTAACAGTCAATCAGTGATCGTATACACGGTAAACAATATCAGTAACAGTGAACAGTAACAATAACCGTGTATACGATGAACAATAGGACTGTACCGTGGTTACGGTCAAACAATCATTTCCCAGTAACTTCCAGTAATCTGAATACTAGGTTATCAGTCAGGTGTCAGGCATGACCAGTTAAGTTCAGCTCACGAATATCCAACTAATTCTCACCTACCTTATCATCAGAAAGATAATCAAATCTACTAATGAACTGATAACTATCATCTGGTAACTCTGAGTACAAGAACACTGATATCGACTAGGTCACTATCACAATAACTCAATCTCTGTTAACAGGTGTAGTCCAGTCTCTAACATCATAACAAGTCCACATCAATATCTGAATGAATCACTTAAGTTGTTAACAAAGAAAGAATAACAAGTCTGGAAGTCTTCTACATAAAAATATATCATCTGTCCTCTATAACTCTAGTTTAGTCCAAATCACAGTCCAACTCTGAAATGGTCCATGTACCATCCAATCGTCAAGAACTCTAATCTTTTAATAAGGTAAGATCACATCTAATATGTCCTCAAACAGCTGTAATATAGAATAGCTACTTCTGATACTTAACATCAACGACATATCATCTAATGAATCTCAAATACTCAACTATAAATCCAAGTCATTACACCCAACTCATAATTCCAATAGTTACTTGATCATCGAGTACCAATACACATCGAGTAATCCAATACAATAAACACCGTTCCAACATATATCAATAATCATAGTTTAGTTCTCTCACTCCATCAGTCTACGCTGAACCATAAGTCTTCACAGTTCCCTCTTCTATTATGATCAGTCATAATATCCCAATACTCGACAACATAACTGATACATGCATATAAGATCTATCAGGTCAAGTCATTACCACCAATATCTATCCCTAGAAATCATATCCATCCATCAATAATCATGTCCATCTATCTATATCCATTACATAACTCATGGGTGAAGGTCTACATCCAATAAAGAAACCATACTCAGCTGACAGCCCAATATTAGTCGACTAGAGAAAGAAGTAAGTCGACTAGAGGGATGACTAGTCGACTAACAGGGTGGTCCAAGTCGACTACACTAAGGCCAATTCGACTGACAGGGTAGGGCAAGTTGACTAACAGAGTAACAGAGGCTACACAGTTCCAGGATTCCAAATTAATCGACTTGAGGGGAAGGTGTAGTCGACTAATAAGACTATTAGTCGACTACTAAACATGTCAAGTCGACCAGCAGAGTGATACAGAGAGCAGAATCATATCCTGGAAGCTAAATTAGTCGACTAGGGTCTGGGATTAGTCGACTAACAGGGCTATTAGTCGACTAATAAAGGGTATTAGTCGACTAATAAACCTCTGTCAGCCAGAAACAGGGCATACTAATACCTGGTCTCTCACACCATAAAACATGTATATGCCTCTTCTCTTGCACACATCAACATACACAATCATTACTCTATTCCATATACATGTACACATGAAATCATGATCAAATCGATGCATATAAATACGAGTAATCAAAGGAGGAGGAGAATACACTCACATTGGGGAAACTGGTCGTTGCCGGGCGAGTCGCCGTCGCGGTTGCTGTGGCGCGGTTCCTCGCTGTTGGACTGCAGGGAAGGGTGGCCAAGATGCTGAAGGAGGCCTGGTTGCAAGCTGGAGATCTCGCGCTCGCCGGAAGGGTCTTGACCTGTTGCTCGCTGTTGGATCTGGCGTGCGCTGATCTGCTGATGCCGTGTCGCTGTTGATGCGCCGTTGGTGCGCAGCCAAGGGAGATGATGGCCGCCTGTTGGATCTGCAGGAGGAGAGGATCCGGTGCTGCTGCTGCCCTGCTGGAGGGGGTCTGGATCTGGTGCTGGTCTGGGCTCGGCCTGGAGAGGTAATGACCGAGTAGGGGGCTGCCTCGCTCGGCTGTTGCTGCTGCTGGTGGATCTGCTGTTGCCGAATCTGCCATGGGAGAGGCGCACGGCTGCAAGGAGGGAGAGGAGAAGAGGTGGGCGGTCTGGTTGCGCAGCCAAGGAGGAGGCCGGCTTTGCTGGGGTATGTGCTGTTGCCATGGTGCCTGGGCTGGATGGTGATGGCCAGCCAAGAGGGAAGGCTGCTGGATCTTACTTGGCTGCTGTTGGAGAGAGGGAGAAGGGAGGTTGCGGCAGCAGCTTTGTGAAGGAGGAGATTAGATCTAGGTTAAGATCTAGGTTTAGGTTAACAATAGGTTTATATATAGGAGTATTGGGTTATTGGGTTTGCGGGTAGCGGTCTAGGCAACGGGTTAGGATCCGGCTAGGTAATGAGTGTTGAGTTTGATCCAAATGGGTTGAGATCCAATAGATGAGTGGATATGCTAATGGGTAGGATTAGGAACGGGTCTAATGTGTTACGGAATCCAAACGGGCAATTGGATATGGGATCACCAATGGGTAAATGGGAAGTGGGGTGAGAGGCTAACAAGGGAAACACAACCTGAATGAATAATATTAGTACCAATGCTAATATCAAACTAAATAGATAAAATAATAGTAACACAAATAATAATCACTGAATGCTAATAATAGAATAATAATATATTAACAATAAATAATAATCATAATGGAATTAAAATATTAATAAGGAATAGTGACCTTAATGAAATATTGGAGATAATAATTAAATATCAATCAATGATAATAATGGTAAATGTAAAATGTCAAATTACCATTTACTGTCCCAAAAATAATTTCCATACTTAATAGTAATAATCTCAGGAAAAATAATAAATTAACTTGATTAAATAAAAATACTCAGTAAATCAAAATAAATACTTAAAGAAAATAAAAATACAGTAGTTTAGATTAGGGATATTACACTGTGTCCACCCAATTCTATATTGCAGGTAGATGCACCTTCCAATGATCCCTTCTTTGCTGGAGCTTGCAAAAACTTTTCACCTATATTGTAACGCCCCGATCCTAAGGATACGGAGACGTTATGGCGACGTACATACGCGAGGTGAAAACACCCTCACGCGTACGTTAAGCCTCAGTACAGGACATAATCTTCATATACACAAGGGTTCCAGCAGGAAATAAGTAAAAGAATACCTGTAGAAAGAGGTTAGTGATCATAACAGATAGAACAACAGGGATAAATAAGATAACAGAAATAAATCATAAAGATACCTATGAATAGTCTCGATGAGGAATCTCATATGTAACTCCAAGGCACTATCTGATAATATGGTGACTCGGATCTCCAACCTGGGCACGCAAACCCAGAGTCGTCAGAAAGCGACCTAGTGAGTGATAAAATGAAGGAGGCAGTAATAATATATACTATAATAATACAAGCACGATACTAATATATAATACATGATGTTGTATAGTGATACCATATAATAAGCATATAATAAGCAGTAGAAATATATAAACATGTCATCTTTTAATACCTTCACTACCTAGCATGTTCTTATCGGGTCATGTCTATAGTCATATCCAGTTTATATAACTGTTGTCTAGTGATGACGTGATAGAAATGAACATGCTGTGGTGATGTGATGGAAGTGAACCTGCAGATGAGCATATGCAATATAGCCATAATACAGTGTTGTGCATAGACAGTAATGATGTTTGCAAGGTATACAAAAATAGAATATATGTAATGCAGTGTATACTTGTACATGAGTAGTATATGCAAACACAGAAAACAGAAGATATGCAATGTAGTGTATACACAGTATACATGTAACATGATAGCGGATAAATGATCAGGAACAGTAACAAGTACAACTAAACAATAGTATACATGTATCAGGCACGTCATGATATTTATACAATAGTAGCAATCAGTACCACCTGGTATTTTAATCAATATCTTCCAGTGTCTCATACCACTGGCAGTTCATACTGGAGCCTGCACTCTAGTCGAACCCATCCGGACATGGCCTACGGGTACCATTATCCAAACGAGAGAGTGACCAAATAACAAGTGTTCCCGACGTCACTATTGTGTATACTGTTTTATTATGTTAATTGGAAACCCATGGTCGAGGAGCTCTTATCGGGTGGGTGTATCCCATGCATATCCGGGACAACGGCCTTATCAGACCCCTGGCTGCTGAGACCAGGACCAGCCCGCTAAGGCTGTAACATGTAACGGGATCTCAATAAGCTAAAACAGTAACGGGAAACGGGAGCTCATGAGTAACAGACGGTAGCCAGCACTACCCCGTCCCTGCAGTAGGACAAACAATATGGATCCAGTACATCCACCCGATATGATCTAATCAACCGTCAAGTCTCCCCCATACCCAAGTTATCTTTATGATCTGATATTTAAAGTATACAAAGTAACAAGAACAAATACAGTACATGATACGGGTAACATGATAATAGAACCTGAGCTCTGTTGATAGCATAGAACAATATAACGGGAAACAGAAACAATAGATGTGAGATTCCACACCTCGCATATCAACAGCTCATGTATCCAGTAACGGGAATAACAATATCGGTAACAGGAAGCAATCATATAACATGAATACGGGAATAGCATGGAACAAGAATACATGTAATAGGAAAAAGGATCCATATGACAAGACTAGAGAAACCATATATGCATGTATAACAGTGATATGCCGAGAACCCTTGTAATGGTGATCACATATATTTCATAACGGTATCCGTGAATTGGTGCATATATATATATATCGGTGGGACATGAATACGAAATAAGAGTGTGACGTGTCATGTAATAACAGTGGTCAGTGTTTAATATCATGTGTAGTGAACTACAGTATCCGTGTAATGATGATAACAATAATATGAAATGCGGTACTTATCCGTGTACTAGTGGAACATAGATGTGTAACTATAATCCGTGGAACATATCTGCGTAGCACTAGTACATGTAATAACGGTAGTCCGTGTATCATGTAATACCATGTCCTGTGAATTACAGTAACGGTGTCTAGCATGCATGTCTCGTGACAGTGTGGTGTCTTAGCGTATCTGTGGATCAGTATACATGTAACGTGACTGTGATACAAACATGTCATAATGGTGTACAAGAATATGGTGACATAGTGGCCCGAGTGTCAGTGGCTGTGCAGGTAGAATGACTGTGTCCGAGTTGTCTATGTCAGTATTTATTGTTACTATTTTACCGCATATTAAATCAGGAATTACCTAACAATCTTCTAGGTTATTCCTAGTACAATGCCTGTCCAATCATTACCAGTTAATAATGAATAGTTACCGTATTTTATCCATAATCAAGATACATCACTCACTGTCACTAAACATAGTAAAATATAATATATAAAAGAAAATCACTCACAAACTAGCCATGGGAAGGTATCTCTCTTTCCCACGATCGCAACGGATCCAGAATCGTCCAAATTGGAGTCCGGATGCTCCAGATATCGTTCGGAAACCAAAACCAATAGAAAAAGGTTAGATATGTAATAACTGAAAATATCCAGGAGGCTGTTTGTAATTTTTCAGGGGCCCCAAAGTAATTTAGAATCTCATAAGGGCTAAAAGGCAATTTTACCTTATTGGGTCGGGTTTGGGTGCAAGCGGGTCGGGTTTGGGTTAAACCCAAAACCCAAACCCATTTGGGTTTCCTTCCCCAAGCACACGGCGGCAGCAGCAGCAGCAGCAGCTGCTGCTGCCGTGGCTGCTGCGGCTGGCGCGGCCACCTTCACGCCCAGCCGCGCGGTGGCGCGGCTACCTCCCTGGCTCCGGCGCCGCTCCGGCCATGCAGCGATAGCGAGAGAGGGAGAGAAGAAGTGGGAGAGATGGAGATGGGGGGCGGCGGTGGTCCAGGCCGGCGCCGCCTTGCCGGCGGTCGCCCAGGCCGACGACGGCCCTCAGGTTACCGGCGGCGATCCGGGGGCCATGAACAGAGAGAAAGAGGGGAGAGAGAGAGTGTGAGGGAGAAAGAATTAGAGAGAGGGAGAGAGGTAGAGAAAGAGGCTGTAAGGGGAGAGAGGGAGATTTGAGAGAGATAGAGAGAGAGAAGAGAGAAGAGAGAGAGGAGAGAGAGTGAGAGAGATGGGGTGGTAGAGAGAGGAGGGGAGAGATTTTTAAATGAGAGGAGGGAGAAGAGGCGGTGGCAATGGCGGTGGGGGATGATTCCAGAGAAAAGGAGAAGAAAAGGGAAAAGAAAGGAAAAGAAAAAGATTAAAAAATAATAATATTATATTATTATGATATTGGCCTAATATTCGACCTGCTCCGAACGGTGCCCAAAAATTACAGAAAATAGAGAATATTATCCTGAGATGTAATATAAAAACAGTTTAAAGAAATTCTATCTGGTTTGCAAATTAAAAATCCTGGAAGATGTCCCCGGTACCGGGCGACACCGGTTTGGCCGGAATTTTGATAAATTCAGAAAAATCTCCAAAAATACCCTAACGTAGATAACACGATTCTAAGGCACATGGTGAAAGCGATCCTCAAAATACAACTCCATTTGTGAAATAAAAATCGTAGAGCCGGTTATCGGTATCGGTCGACACCGACTACGGAGATTTTCCAAAATAATCCCGAAAATTTTCAGAAAATCCTGAAAAATCTAAAATATTAGAAATTGATTTTTGAAACTGAAATCAGCTCAATCGGACTTCCAGAAAGGTCAAATCAACATGATACGTCATATTACATACTGATACTGTGATACGTATATCAGGGAACAAGGGGTTACATATATGCTGAGTCTCATATGTCAAACCTGTGTGCAATCACCATCTGAAGAAATAGAATTTGCTACTCGCCCTGTAACCGTACTACCCATCAAGTAGTATAGGTTATTGCGTCAGACGTCTTTCATCACCACCATTGAGCCTCTAGTTATCTTGAGAATACCATCTCTAACAGATACTGTATGACCCAATGCTTCCAAGGCACCAAATGAGATAAGATTTTTTCACTTTAGATACATACCTCACTTCTTTTAGTTCCCGTACCATCCCATTAAATATCTTGATCTGGACTGTACCCATTCCTTGCATGTTACATGGGCAATCATCAACCATGATAACAGAACATCCATCTTGCTTCTCAAAGCTAAAAAACCAATCTCTATTTTGGCATACATAATAGATAGCTTTAGTATCTAACATCCACTCAGATTCTCTTAAGTAACCAATGATAGAAGTAGTAACGAAAAAAGAGAATACCGATGAGTCTGAGCTTGATCCATCTGCCTGCGAAGTACTGGCTTGAGTATTGACGACCTGTGTGAGATTTGTCTCGGTCTTGGACTCCTTCTTCTTACTTTTATCCTTAATCCTTGGACAATCAACCTTCTAGTGTCTTATCTCTCGGCAGAAGGCACACTAGTTTTCTTCAGATCTCTGAACCCTGGTCTGAACTTTGATCTCTCATGCTCGCCTTTGCCCTTCCGATTGAAACTCCTGCCTTTTATTGTCAACACCTCTGCTAATGTACCTTCAGATGAAGACAGCTTTTCATACCTCCTTACTTTATAATTGACAAGAGCAACCGATACCTCACTTTAGTTAAGTGTTGTCTACCATTAATTAAAGTTAGGACGAAGGTCTCATACTCTTTTTTAGGAAGAGAGTTCAATAGAATCACCGTCTTATCCTCTTCTTTAATCTTGACATCCACGTTAACTAAGTCTCTAAGAAGCTTGGTGTAATTGTTCATGTGTTCATCAATGGAGAGTCCTCTCTTCATCTAAAAGCGATAAAGCCTCCTCTTCAATTGTAGACGCGACTCGATTTTTGTCAGATACTTCTTCTCCAGAATCTCCCACAGTTGCCTTGCAGATATTTCATATAACACATGATACTTGATGTCTTGAGTCAAACAAGACCTTATCAAACTACACGCCATTTAATTCATCTTGTCCCAATCCTCTTCAGAAGTAGCATCACGTTTTTCTCCAACCGTAAAGTGTCTTCGAGGCTTGATGTCATCAATACATCCATCATCTTACATCTCCATATCCCAAAGTTGTTCTTGCCTTCAAACTTCACCACATCAATCTTCAAAGGATGTGGATGTACTTTCTCCAGCCATCTTCTTAATAGATTCCTCAAAAATAATGCGGAAAACAAACGAAATTAGATCAAAAACTAGATAAAGATAGGATCTTTACCTCAAAGTGAAACCCTAGAAGATTTTTCGAAATAATCTACTCCATCAAATTTGATTTCTTGAGCAATCCAAATGCTGTTCTGAGATCGACACATGATCTCACAAATAGTCCCAATGTTGCTCCGCAATCGACAAATGATCTCCACCAAACAACCACCAATGCTATTGGAATCGACATACGATTCCACGACGAACCTGGGATGCTCTGACACCACTTGTTGCGCGTGCCTTGGTAACAACAAATTGAGGAACCCTAACCACACAGAGAGATGCAACAGAGAAGTATCCAAAGGACAAGAACAATATACAAGGGAGAAAAGCAAACACAATATTTAACGAGGTTCGACAATTTGCCTACGTCCTCGGGGCAAGGGAGAGAGATTTTATTGATTCAACAATCAATAAAAGTTTCTTCAAAAGATACAATTCATAAGGGCTTTCTCCTTTTATTTATATCCAGAGAGTCTCAGGGTTTTAGAAAACCACAATTGGATTCGACCCCTTTTCAGAAACGAATCTGAATCCGAGCAGGAGAAGCAGATTCGCCTGTCGGCTGACCGGGCGGTTGACTGACCCATCCTTTCGGCCGACCGGTCAGTCAACCGAACCCAACAGAAAGTTAGGCATGCCAGTCGATCGACCGCTCCAGTCGACCGCTCTCCTTGCTGCGGTCGATCGTGCGATGGACCGAGCTGTGCCTGTGCACGTTGTGCACGCCAATCGAATGGGCGGTCATCCAGCCACTGTTCTGACCTGCATTTGTACTGTCCTCTCGCTCCTTTTGGATTCTGATCTCTATTCTATTTTTACTGATGAGTTAAAAAACTCTTCCATCAGTCTTTTAACTCCTCTCTCCCTACATGTAATATGTCCTTCTTTAAATGAAATCGTTTATCTCTAAGCATATTTTGTTCGCATGTACATGTAATTTGTCCACCTCTACTGACTTATTCTTTATCTGTTATTTGTGGTATTTGCTTTTGTTTCAGCGGGGTAAGAAGGTCAAAAAGAGAAAAGACCTTCGTCCCGCATTCCTTGATTAATCATTTCCTCTGAATCTCATAATTATTCAAGTTAGGATTATTGGTTTAATAGTGCACGAACATCCAGTTTCTATGATTGCTGAGAAAGAAATCAAATCGCATTGCATAAATAAATGAGCAAACATAATCAGTTAAAAGTGGATGGTATATAACTCAATGTGGACATATTCAGATAAAGGTAGTCAAGATTGAGATAACAGTAGTCATAATTAGATACATGTGGACACAATCTAACCTAGGGTGACAAAATGAGCTAAAAGGAGACACATTAACCTAAAGGTAGATATAATATTATATAAGTGGACAAATGGACAGTTAAGACTAATGAGAAAGGCATACGATTGAATATAAGGGTGACATGTTGGTTACTTTTGATTGGCTTTGGTGGTAAGTTGAAATGAAGAATTTGCACCAATGCCAGCATACATGTAGATCACTCGCGAATCATATGAACGGCGTGCTAGAAATGTACTTTGTGTTTTGTTGCTGAAGATGGAGAAAACCATATTCCATTCTCGTGAAAATTTGTACTTTAAACTTAGGTTGAGAAAAAAAGCTCGAGTAACGTACAACTTTATTTTTGAGAGATTCAAGAGATTGACCTTCATTCAACCAAATCACTGTGACTTGACTACTTTGCCGATGACTGAACACTTTAAAAAATCATCTTCGGCTATGACCTCTCAACTTCATATAGATGCGAAGAGAAAGAATTGGGGGGGGGGGATGAAAAGAAGAAGAAGAAATTTAGAACAACAAAATAAGAGAAAATTAAAGCAAAAAGGAGAGGAGATAAATGGGATTAAGCATGGCTGGTTAATTTGGAGGGAAACTTATTTTATCTTCAATTTTCCTTCAAATTTCTCTCAATGGACATATATCTTTTTGATTAATCAATTAAAACATTAAAAAATCCTAAAAGATGTCCACTCTGGTGATAAACCGTCATATTTTGTGTACATGAGTGCATTTAGTGTAGTGGCAAAAGTTGAATTTTTCTAGATTTCGCGCTGTGTCAGAACGCAATCGAAGATGAACACAAATGCAGTAAGGTAAAAACAAATGGATAAAGGTAGACAATTTACTCGGTTACCACTTTTCAGCGCGTGAAAAATAATAATTGTGACACACATGCTTGGTGTTGACGCAACAAGACTCATACACAAGGGCAATATGAGGATTAACAAAATATCTAATACCTCATATGTTATAAAGGGGAGCGGATGTTTCCACCGATAAAATAATGAAGCCACCCCCAAATTGATGAAGGTACTCTCCTCTTTTTTCAAGTGTCTAAACGCCCTATTCTTCTCCTCCTCCTCTACCACCTTTGCCGGCGACCCCTCGGCCTCCGCCTCTCTCTCGCCGGTGACCACCTTTTCTACTCCGATCTCACACGTCCCTCCAACCCCCTCGCCCTCCCCTCCAACCCCCTTGCCCATCCTCCCCAGATTTGGCCTGTTCGGCTAGATTTGGCCGAACAGACCAGAAGGCGTGAGCAGGCGAGAAGATTGGAAGAGGGGGCAGGGAGTTTGGGGGAGAGGGGGGGGGGGGGGGGGGCATTGAGGGGGAAGGAAGGAGAAAGGGATACTTTAGATTTTTATTAAGAGTGAAATTGTTAAAAATAATAATAGGAAACTTAACTTATGGGGTGCCTTCATCATTTTTGGGTGAAAATATCCGCTCCCATAATTAAAGCAATGGACGAGCTTTCTAAAACTCAAAAAGTAAGACGGGAAGTTTTTTTCACACGAAATTAAACAACACAAGTTTGAAGTTTTTTCAAGCATAGAAGAAAGCCGGGGCTTATACACAATTTTTCCCTAAAATAAAAGTTGGTTAGCGTCACCTTAGGTTCCTTTTTGATTGGAGGAAGCAAAGTGTGAGGTGCATGCATAGACAGATTGATAAATGGTGGGATACAATACCAGAATTCAGATGGATTAATCATTGTGGGTTGGGTTCTAAGCGTGGAACATCCGAAAGTTATAAAAATTAATTCTAAATTAATTAATAATTAATAAGTCTTTTATTAGTGAAGAAGCTTCCACACACGTCTGGGATTTAATTGCCTTGATGTTTGTGGTTGTATTGTTTGACTTGCTAAAAGTCTAGCTTTAAACCGGTACTTTCCTTTTTCTTTTGTTTAGTACTTTGAGATTATAATCACATGGATTTGTGCAAGGATAGTTCATTTCAAGATCAAGCTATTACTACAAGGAAGTTGTTGTGTGTTTTTTTTTTATATAATCAACATGTCTTCTCAGAAATTCTAACCGGTAACTTCTGAGGAGCAAATCTAAAATCTAGCTGACCGACAACTGCCAGAGTACTACAAGGAAGTTTTTTTTTTTTTTTTTTTTTTATTTTGATAATTAGAAGCTTTAACCCTCAACTACCTTCTCCAATATCAATCGGATTTGGTTCATGTCTGTGAGCCACACACACATACAATAAGAGGACCACTCCCGCGTTGACACGTGGATTGAAACTCTTATAATATGTGTGAGACCCATAAATATAACATATTATAAGAGGATCAATACCCGTGTCAATGCGTGATTGGTCCTCTTATTGTATGTGTGTGTGACTCACACACATGAACGAACCCAATACAATCCGCCTGTCACATCACTCTGCAAAATAGCAAAACCATGCTTAGTTGTTTCAACATAGGACAATGTCCAGCCCACTTGGAGGCCCACCATCAAAGTCAGTTTTTGGGCTTAAGCCCAAAGCTTGGACTACCTCAGGGCCGGGCTACCGAGGTGGATCATAGGCTATAGGCCCAAAATCAAGTCCATGGCCAACCTGAGAGGGTGTCCTTCCCACCCTATTCGGCTTCAGTTTCCAAAACCCATGAGACCTCGTTTGGCAACCTAGTGTCCAAGATCGTGGTTATGTTTAAGTTAAAATGAAACTGGGTTTTGTATACAAATCCTAGTTTCACTTGGGTTACTTGAAGTTAGAATGAAAATCTATTCAAAGCGGAGTTTCAATAACCCCAATTTTACAAGATTTGGAGGCTCCCAAATCTCAGTTTGAGTATCTCTATTCATTTCGGATGCGAAACTCTCCCAAACTGAGGTTTGGAAAACTTAATTTTGTTGCCAAACGAGGCCTAGACAGTTAAAGTATCGAGTTGCAGGTTATTACTGAACCTATATACCATGCGCGGATTCAATCCGATTAATTGCTCATCAAATAATCCCAAGAGTGAAATCCAATGTGAAGTCCGAGTGGAATGCTCCGAAGTCTAGTTAACTGTATGCTTTCTTGGGTCTCTCCATAGATAATGGATGGTATTATTAGAGGCCCATTAAGTATATCACATGATGAGGGAAATTATTCAGGTATTTGTGTACAAATACCAGGGTGCAATCTTAGGGGATAATTTTTGCAGACATCGACTCTGATATTGCTCTCATATAATATGAGATATATTAAAGTCCCTGCCGCTGGGTCATTATATGACAAAACTTCGAATTTGTTATGTTATATTTGAAAGCACACCTAGAGGGGGGGGGGGGGGGGGGGGGGGGGGGTGAATAGGTGTAAGTGCTAATCTAGGAACTAAGTGCGCTAAATGCGGAAGCTTAAAACAATTTTGCAATCACACTTAGTACAATCAACAAGTGTAGCCGAATTCCCCGTGAAGGGCTCTGGACTAACTCCTCTTGATTCCCCTAGATATGGGTTGAGGTGCTATGTGAAGCTGTTGATTAAGTACAAGTGAAGCACACAAACAACCAAGCATATAAGATGATATATCAATATGAATCAATGCAAGGCACAACACAAGTATGAATGATATGAAGAAATGATGCTTTGTACAATATAAAGAGACAGAGAGAGTTAGAGAGATAATGGATCAAACGCTAACAACAAGATATGTTTCGAGGTTCGAGCCCCTAGCTCTACATCCCGCCTACACCACCGTGTAGGATTTCCAATCCACTATAGGAGTACCGAACTCCTCTCTCAATGCCACCGAGGCAATACAACCACAATCCACCTCTACCGAAGAGGAATAAGGCCCGTAGCCAATACAATCACAATCACCTCTACCGAAGAGGGATCCAAACACCACTCCGATCAACCTCTACCAAAGAGGGATATACAAATAAAGGAGGGTTTACAATCAAGGAGGCTTAACCTCAAACACTTCTCTTTCCCACAAACAAATGATCCTAATAGAATAGGATAAGATATAGCTCAAGTGGAAAAACTAGGTGTTTGGAAAACAAAAACTCAAAGAAAAATACTTGAGAAAACTCTTGTAAAAGATAGAAAATGAAAGCCAAGACAAATCTCCCAAAATTCTCTTTTCTTGATTTTTCCAAAAAAACCAAAACAATTAAGATTAGAAGTTAAAGCCCAAAACTCTTTTGAAAACTTGTTTTAAACTCTGGGAAATTGGGAATTTTTCTCTTGTAAAAACCTTGACCAAAATCTTAAAGAATGGGGTTTATATAGGCCCATCAGAAAACTAGCCATTAGGCTGATGTGGCAGCCTGACAGGCTACCGGCCAGGGCCGGCCCGGCCGACCGTCAACGGCAGAAATGTGACCGTTGGGGCAACCCGGTCGACCGCCCGGTCGACCAAACAAACAGAGAGCTTGCTCTCAGACCCGGTCGACCCTGACGGTCGACCGCGTTTGTGCCTGCCAGACGTGCACAAGTCTGTGCACGTCGGTCGACCTCACGGGTCGACCGGCCCTTGGTGCGGTCGACCCATACGGTCGACCGACCTGACCTGTCAGCACAAACCTGGGTCAGAAACACATGTTAAAATATTTTGAAAAATCTTTTATCTTTTCTGAAAATTCTATAAAACTTGTTTTTAACATTTTATATTGAACCACAAACAAGTGATAAAAATTTCAAGACATATATCAATCATATCAATTCATTTTTGAGTCTTGCAAATTTTATCAAAAACAAAAACCTGTATTTTATCAACCTTAGATTTTTTCAAAACATGAATAGGATAGTCAAAATAAGTTTGTATAAGAAGTTAAGCATGTATGTATATCTAGAACATATCTAATATACATAAGAACTATTTAAACTTGTTTTGATCTACTATTCATGAAAACCAAATCCAAAACATAAAACGTGTGTGTTATGTGCACTTGAGCATATCAACTATACTAAGCTTTACAAATGAATCTAAAACACACTAAACTAAAATAGGATACCTAAGTCTTCTTGATGATCTTCATCTTCAAGTAGACCCGATCCAAAACTCCATCCATGGGCTAGGCAATGTGTGAATTTGAAGTTTGAGCCCTGGAATCACCATGAAAAGCTTCTAACCTCCTTGTTGAAGCTAATCATCAACTAATATCTTGGTTAATGAATCTGAAACTTAAACACCACAAGATTATTAGTAAACATAACTACATGAGTTAATCATCATCAAAACTAGAGTGGAAGGCCTTTGGGCCAACAATCTCCCCTTTTTGATGATGACAAAACTCATGGAGTTATATATGCATGGATTAAAGTTAAGCTTCAAAGAAGCTCCCCCTTAACTCATGCATAAACAAATAAACATAATAAATAGGCAATGAAGGCTTTTAAACATGAATGCATAAATATGCATAAACAATAAAGGTTCTAGATACCAATGAAATGTTCAAAAACAAAAACATGCTTTAGATACCAATTAACATTAAAGTATATTAAACTTAATATATGAAAACATAAATATGCATATATAAAACTCATAACTCAAAATCTTTCTCCCCCTTTTTGTCAATCATCAACAAAGGGGTAAAAAACCAAAACAATAAATAAAATGAGGGGTAAAAATCTTTCTCCCCCTTTTTGTCAATCAAAACGATAAAAATAATGTTCTCCCCCTTTTTGTCTAAAACAAAAACAAGGTCAATAAGGGGTGACAATCAATTAGGATATCATTGAAAATATGTCAATGAAGCATCTTGATACCAATTGAAAATAAACAAAGATCAATAAATGTATATGCTATATACATTCATGAAGAGAAAGACGCTAAGTTAGCTTCCCTACACATATGCATTACATGAAAGAGGGATGTTAAGCCCTAATTCACATAACACACATTATGTAATGCATAAGAGGAGACGTGAAGCTCCCCCTACACACGTGTACCACATAAAGAAGAGATGTTAAGCTCCTCAATATAAGATACACTCAACATGAATCTATATGTAGAAGAGATGTTAAGCTCTCCTTGAATATAGTCAATATAAATCAAAACTTTTGTTTTTTTCTTTAAACAAAATTTTTAGATACCAATTTAAAACACAAGACATCTTGATATCAAAAGATGGTATTTTTCTTTTTAAGTCAAATAAACAATTGAAATAAACATTATTCTTTAAGGCATAAAAATACCAATTGAAATTATTATCAATTGAAAATTTTATTTTCTATCATAAAGCAAGGGAGTGGAATACAAAATACTAATTGAAAGATAAAATACGTGATTTTCTCCCCCTTTATGAAATACCAACAAAAACTATGCTTAGGCTTGAAATAAGATACCAATTGAAAACTAAATCAATTGAAATAAAGTTGAAGCTCAAGCTCTAGCATAAACAAGATTTGTGCTCAAGATATAGAAATATAATAGCACAAATAAAACATATATGTGTATGAAATAGAATGAGTACCAATCACCAATAGATGATACTAATTGAAAACATACATACACAATAAACAATTATGAGTATACAAAAGGATCAAATTGATACCAATTGAAAGAGTTCAATGATACCAATTGAAATAGCAACACTAGCATGTGTATACCTCATAACACAACGAAGAAAAACGAACTAGTTAAAATGAAAAATTTGTTAACTAGTACGAAATCCTTCAAGCAAGGAATAAAACAAAAAAGTTTTTCATAAAACATGAAATCCACAAGATAATCAACACTCTAATTCAATTAGGCATAAATATGACTCATGAAAACAAAAACATGAGTAAATATAGAAAGTGAGTGTACAAATAAAGTGTGAATATCATAATCATGAAATTTTTCATTAAGCTCAATATTCCTTAAACAATGAAAACATGAAAACATAAAAATCATCTAAACTATTTAATCTTCAAGGCATATGTATGTCTAATACAAACTAAAGTATACATACATATCCAAAACATAATGAGTCCACAAAGATATATGCATGAAGGCACGTGGCTCAAAAGATGTATATGTATATGAATAGTTTGGACAAGGTAGACATATACATGAAGTTAAATATAAACACATGAAAACACGAATAACTAAATTTTCATTTAAAAACAAATTTCATTTCAAGGTATATGTATGAATTGTCAAACATGAAGTATACATATATATCCCTAAACACAATTGAGTCCATATATAGATTTGCATGAAAGGCAAATGACTCAAGGGGTATACATGTATATCTTAAAGTTTGGCAAAATACACATATACATGAAGTGAAACACACAATCATAAAATAAATCCAAAAATAGGAATACAAGTTTAAAATGTATGAATCATCAAAACTAGACTATACTAGCACATCTAATGGGTTCAAATAAGCAATCAAGCTCAAACATATATAGATTTATTTGTGGCCCACTATATGCACAAGTATAAATCCTAGTCTTAATGAAAACTAATATCTAAACAAGTAATCTTAACAAGATAAGCAAAAACATGATTATTATGAATATCCACATGTTATTAGAAATATGATATACGCAATAGCAACCATATAGTGAGAACACAAAAGAATTTATCATATTAAACATGGGTGTCTCAAAATAACTAAACATGTATATCACAAATCTAATAAGTATGGCATTTTCATACTAATCACTAACCATCAAAAACATGCTATGAAAGATAAACATGGAAAGCATGTAAACATAAGGAGTTAGAGATTCGATACCAAAACCAAGGAAGGCACCGCTCTAGTTCTCCAAACCAAGGTGGTCCTCCCACCAAACTTCCCTTGAAAGTGATGCATCCAATTGATTTCCTTTAAGTACGGAACGCATCCACTCCAAGGTACGGCAACTCTCACGTCATGTGAGAGCCCACACCTACATCATATAAAGGAGGGGTGGTCTTTGGTACCCATACTCTTTTGGGTCCATGAGGGTTAGTACCTTCTCTAACCCAAACAAATTTCTTTGCTAAATTAGGAGTATGTAATCTATCATAGCAAAATTTAGCAAGGTGGCCCATACGTCCACAATGTGTACAAGTATACACATGAGCATACATGGTGTGATGGTGTCCGTGAGGAGCATGTGTATGCCGTGATGGGTGTGCATGAAAAGATGGAACTTGTTTCTTTCGAAACAAAGATTCCAAACGTGTATGCCCCAACAACACATGGCTCAAAGTGGAGCCCAAACAATCAACACTCTTCTTCAAGACATTTAAATCATTATTAATAAAGAAGAAGTGTGGCATGCAATAGGTGAAGTGTGTGATACTACCTATCATGGCAAACATGATAATCCAAATCATTTTCAAAGATCTATTTTTCTTTAAACAAATTTCTAATTCTTTTGAAATAAATTCAATTTCATTTTTCAAAGAATGGTTACTTTTAAAACAAATCAAGTTTTGAAGTTAAAGATTCATTTTTCTTCAAAACATCTTCACAATCATTTTTATTTTTCAAAATTTTATTTTCATTTAAAGCAAGATTAAGTTGAGATTTTAATGAATCCCTTTCATTAGCAATCTCATCCTTCTCTTGTAAAACAACATCAAGTCCTAAATGTAAACTTTTATTTTCATTTTCAAGTCCTAAACTTTTCTTTTTCAAAATTTTATATTTTTCAAACAATTTTTCACAAACAATAGACAACTCTTCATTCAAAGCATTGGCATCCATATAATCATGATCATCAAATGAAGAGTTAGCACTATCTAGTTGAGTATCCGAATGTACCTCAAGGGAGTCATTCCCTTGGACCGTATAGCATTGTTGTGGTTCGAATTCTCCACTAGATTCCTCCTCTTGTTGGATTGGCAATTGAAGCTTGGAGGTGGTGGTGGTTGTCAACTTGTTCCACACTACAAAAGCGGAATCAAAGTTAGAAACACACAAAAGATAATCTTTAGGTAATGTGCTTCTAATAGCCTCAAAGGCTTGTGCATTGGCCCCTATATGCTTGCGGTCACCAAGATAACATCTCTTGGTAGCGGTAAGGAAAACATGCAAACCTAGGGTCTTAGGTACATGGACATCCTATACTTCCAAACAACAATGTTGGAAGGGTCAAAACTAGGTGGGGTCATGAAGTCCATGGTAAACTATATGAGTGTGCAAACAAGTAAATGCAAACAATAGATTAGCAAGAAAATGGATCTCACTCCTAAGATGTTAAGCCTAAGTATCAGGAGCACTAGCTCTGATACCAATTGAAAGCACACCTAGAGGGGAGGTGAATAGGTGTAAGTGCTAATCTAGGAACTAAATGCGCTAAATGCGGAAGCTTAAAATAATTTTGCAATCACACTTAATACAATCAACAAGTGTAGCCGAATTCCCCGTGAAGGGCTCTGGACTAACTCCTCTTGATTCCCCTAGATATGGGTTGAGGTGCTATGTGAAGCTCTTGTTGATTAAGTACAAGTGAGGCACACACAAACAACCAAGCATGTACAAGATATAGCAATATGAAATATGCAAGGTACAATGAAAGTAAAGTATGATATGAATAATGAATGATGCTTTGCACAAATAAACAAGAGAGAGTTAGAGACAAGTGGATCAAACGCAAACACAAAGATATGTTTCGAGGTTCGAGCCCCTAGCTCTACATCCCCGTCTACACCACCGTGTAGGATTTCCAATCCACTATCTCCCACCGAGGGAACCTCTACCGAAGAGGATTTGTTACAACTCTAGGAGTATCAAACTCCTCTCTCAAACAACCACCTCACAACCGAGGGGTAGGCCGTAGCCAATACAACAAACCAACACCTCTACCGAAGAGGGTTTACAAACCAACTCCACCTCTCACTAGAGGGAGCAAACTACAAGCCTCAACCTCTACCAAAGAGGGAGCAAACCAATACCACTCCGATCAACCTCTACCAAAGAGGGATACACAAAGCAAGGAGGGTTTACAACTTAGAGGCTCAACAACCTCAAACAATCTCTTTTCTCTCTTTTCCACAAACAAGATCCTAAATAGATTAGGATAGAAGATATAGCTCAAGTGGAAAAACTAGGTGTTTGGAAAACAAAAACTCAAAGAAAAATACTTGGGAAAACTCTTGTAAAAGATAGAAAATGAAAGCCAAGACAAATCTCCCAAAATTCTCTTTTCTTTGATTTTTCCAAAAACCTAAAACAATTAAGATTGGAAGTTTAAAGCCCAAAAACTCTTTTGAAAACTTGTTTTAAACTCTGGGAAACTGGGAATTTTTCTCTTGTAAAAACCTTGGCCAAAATCCCAAAGAATTGGGGTTTATATAGGCCCATCAGAAAACTAGCCGTTAGGCTGATGTGGCAGCCTGACAGGCTACCGGTCGGCCGGCCCGGCCGACCGCCAACGGTCAGAAATGTGACCGTTGGGGCAACCCGGTCGACTGCCCGGTCGACCCAAACAAACAGAGAGCTCTGCTCTCAGACCCGGTCGACCCTGACGGTCGACCGCGTTTGTGCCTGCCAGAGGTGCACAAGTCTGTGCACGTCGGTCGACCTCACGGGTCGACCGGCCCTTGGTGCGGTCGACCCATACGGTCGACCGACCTGACCTGTCAGCACAAACCTGGGTCAGAAACACATGTTAAAATATTTTTGAAAAATCTTTTATCTTTTCTGAAAATTCTATAAAACTTGTTTTAACATTTTATATTGAACTACAAACAAGTGATAAAAATTTCAAGACATATATCAATCATATCAATTCATTTTTGAGTCTTGCAAATTTTATCAAAACAAAAACCTGTATTTTATCAACCTTAGATTTTTCCAAAACATGAATAGGATAGTCAAAATAAGTTTGTATAAGAAGTTAAACATGTATGTATATCTAGAACATATCTAATATACATAAGAACTATTTAAACTTGTTTTGATCTACTATTCATGAAAACCAAATCCAAAACATAAAACATGTGTGTTATGTGCACTTGAGCATATCAACTATACTAAGCTTTATAAATAGATCTAAAAAACACTAAACTAAACTAGGATACCTAAGTCTTCTTGATGATCTTCATCTTCAAGTAGACCCGATCCAAAACTCCATCCATGGGCTAGGCAATGTGTGAACTTGAAGCTTGAGCCCTGGAATCACCATGAAAAGCTTCTAACCTCCTTGTTGAAGCTAATCATCAACTAATATCTTAGTTAATGAATCTGAAACTTAAATACCGCAAGATTATTAGTAAACATAACTACATGAGTTAATCATCATCAAAACTAGAGTGGAAGGCCTTTGGGCCAACAATATTTTTATATTCTTTACCCTCACAGGGTGTAGCGCCTTTTCTATGAGTCGGAATCTGGATATTTGTGCAACCATAGTTTTGTATTAAATCCTTTTTTTAAACGCGCTCTCAGTGAGAATTAAATCTGAGTTGCACTGATGCTATATTAAAATCTCTACTACTACACCATACCCCTGAAGTTGTGAGGATTGGGGGTTATACTTTTATATTTTAACAAAGCAAAGTTCTTTATTAATCTAAAAGAAATTTTTTACATATATCTTATATCTTAGAATTGTTAGGATTTTGTCTTATTTGCAAGAAGAGATTATGATCCAAGAAGATCCAATCGAGTTGGACAAGATGATGGTTTGAAGCAGAAGAAAAGAAGCAGATTAAGGAAAGTTAGTCGACTTATAGTCGACCAACAAAAATTACTAGTCGACTAGGCCAAAAGTCGACTAACAAAAAATTACTAGTCGACTAGGCCAAAGTACAAGTCGATTAGGACTGATGCAGAGAGGAAACAACAGTCGACAATATAACATATTAGTCGACTAATGGAAGGAATTAGTCGACTAGGCCTAAGTGCTAGTCAATTATACCAGATCTTTTCTGAAGTAGAATCAGTTTCTTTCTCCGGCGCCAATTTTCTTTATTGGTGGAGTACGAATAGGACTCAATTTTTATTCAATAAAGGATTAGTTTCTAAATATTAAAGGGTTTAGAATCCTTCTAGATCAAGGAGATCAACTCCTAATAGGATTGATCAATATTCTTCAAGCATTCAAAGGCCAAGATTATCTCATAATCCAAATAGGAGTTGTATTATAAAATCCTATAAATAAAGATTGTAACCAAGCATTGTAATTGTCTCAATCAAGCCGATGTCAAAGAGAAAAAGATGAAGAACATCAAGGAGATCAGAAGGAAGCCAAGTAAACAGAGGAGCAAAATGAAAGTGCACAGAAATAAGATAATATTGTTGTAATCTAGGTCTAGATTAAAGGGAAAGATGAATACTCTTGTTGCATCAAGAGGAAGGTTAAATTTCTTTATATCAAGTTATTAATAAAACTTTCTCAAGTTCTCTCTCCGTGGACGTAAGTCAAATTTGAGCCGAATCACGTTAAATCCTCGTATTCTATCTTATTACTCTTTTGTCTATGTATTACTAGTTTGTTTTACAATAATTTTCTTTTGCAAGTACTAATCATATGGTCAAGTTCCGCAAACTTCGATCCTTGGAGTAATAATTGGTACTATAGATATCCATTTCGCAATAATTGATATCAGAGCTAAAGGTTGACAAAAGGCGATATATCAAAGATAGGAAGTTCTACAATAAAGTTCGAGGTTGAGAAGTTCAATGACAAAGAAAACTTTGGTTTATAGCAAAACAGGGTAAAGGCGTTGCTGGTGCAACCGGGTCTTCACAAGACCTTGCAGAAGTCAGCAAATTCTGCAGGTACGTCAAATGAGAATTGCGAGGAGATGAATTTAAAGGCGTCAAGCATGAACCAACAATGTAGGTGATTGTACAACATCATGAATGAAGAAACGACTACATGATTGTGGTAAAGGTTAGAAACATTGTACATTACGAAAAGCCTCTTCAATAAGCTATATCTCAAGAAATAACTATATGGACTATGCATGAACGAAGGAACAACAGTGTTGGAGCATCTAAACTTTTTCAATAGGTCATCAGCGACCTTTTAACTGTTGATGTCACGATCAACGAGAAGGACAAGGCACTGATACTATTCAGTTCGCTTACATAGTCATATGATCACATCACCACCACCATGCTCTACAGTAGGGAAACTCTTTTCTTGCAGGAGGTCACGTCAACTCTCTTATCAAGAATAGCAGACATGGTTGAGTTTGGTGGTCACGGTAAGGAAAGGAAGAGGAGAAGGAAAGAAATATCCAGGCTCGTCAAAAGCGTGCCACTTTTGTCACGGGGAAGGTCATTGGAAGAATGACTATAAACATTGGCAAAAATGATTGAAGAAGAAGGGGCAAGCTACGGAGGCAGGCGTAGCATTGAGCGGTTTAGAAGAAATCAAAGTATTAATAGCGTCTTACAAAGATAACACTTCTCAAGATAAAAGCTAGATATTTATATGTTCCCAAAAGGAGCTGTTCAACTCTTTAGTTGCAAAGAAAGAAGGGATTGTCAAAATGGTAGATGGCTCGACTTGCGAGGTCATTGACACTGGGACAGTCGAGGTTACAAAAAAAGATGACCAGTGCGTGCTATGGAGGCGGTCCGATATGTCCCGGAAGTACGCTATAATCTAACATCCATAAGGACGCTTGATGAAGAAAGATGCCAGATCCAAGTGCAACAAGACATCATCACAGTTATCCAAGGAGACAGGGTAACCCTGAAAGGAGAGAAATGTGAAGGGTTATACAAGGTGAAAAAAGAAAACTCAATTCGAGGTAGAGTTTCAAGAATAAGCTTGAAAGGGAGTTCATCGCGAGGTGGAGCTTCAATAAAGACTACAACGAGATGTGAATCGGATCAAAGTGCTGCGAAAAGGAGAGGGTGCATTCAGGTAAGGCCTGAGATGGCCCAAGCTATGACGATAAATCAGCCAAAGGTCCCGGGGAGAGGGGCAATAGTTAAAGGCTTCACGACAAGGTTGCAACCAAGGAAAGAACTAATGTATTAATCTAAAATTTTAAGTTGTTTTACTAAAGGCTTGAAAAGCAAGTCAAGATGGAGATTGTTAGGATTATGCCTTATTTTCAAGAGGAGATGATTGTCCAATAAAATCCAGTCGAGTTGGAGAAGATGATGGCTTGAAGCAGAAAAAAAGAAGCAGGCGACTTATAATCGCCTAATAAAGACTACTAGTCGTCTAGGCCTAAGTACTAGTCGATTAGGACAAAAATGGAGAGAAAGTAGTAGTCGACTATATAAACCTATTAGTCAGCTAATGGAAGGGATTAGTCGACTAGGCCTAAGTGCTAGTCGACTATACGGTGCATTTTTTGAAGCAAATTCAGTTTTCTTTCAGACGCCGATTTTCTTTTCTGGAGGAGTACGAATATGACTCAGTTTTTATTCAATGAAAGATTTATTTCTAAAGATTAAAAGGTTTACAATCCTTTTAGATCAAGGAGATCAACTCCTAATAGGATTGATCAAGATTCTTCAAGCATTCAAATGCTAGGATCATCTCATAGTCCAAATAGGAGTTGTATAAAGTCGTAATTAAGCATTGTAATTGTCTCAATCAAGCTGATCTCAAAGAGAAAAAGGTGGAGAACACCAAGGAAATCAGAAGGAAGCCAAGCAATGAGAGGAGCAAGATGAAGGTGCATAGAGATAAGGTTATACTCTTGTAATCTAGATTTAGATTAAAGAGAAAAGTGACTACTCTTGTTGCATCAAGAGGAAGGTTTGATTTCTTTATATCAAGTTATTAATAAAGCTCTTTCAAGTTCTCTCTCTGTAGACGTAGGTCAAGTTTGGGCCGAATCATATTAAATCCTCGTGTTCTATCTTATTACTCTTTTGTCTAGATATTACTTGGTTGTTTTATAATAGTTTTCTTTTGCAAGTATTGATCATATTGTTAAGTTCCGCAAATGTTGATCCTGGGAGTAATAATTGGTATCATAGCATATCAATTTCGCAACAGGAGTAACACTGATAAAATGTTCGGGTCTATAATGTAAATCCACCGAAATAGAAATCGTATGTACGTGTATATCTAGATGTGTGTATGTTTGTTTTTTTTGTACGCACACTAGTAATATTAGGGTTTTCGGCTTGGTGAGGTCGCCCGAAAGGTTTACTTGAACTCAAAAAATTTTCAAGTTGACCTTTTAACCAACGCCCAAACCTAATTCGATGGTGTTAGGTTGAAAACTCGGGTTAGTCATGTATTCAGTTCAGGTTAGCCCGATCCATTTGCATCTCTAATGGATAAACATATGAATGGATTTAAATAGAAAGTGAGTACCATCATTTTCATGACCAATGTTGCTCTCTTTCGATATCGAGTTCTCTCTATCACGTACACGATTTAATTTTACAAGATTTATTGCCCGTCTTATTGTCTAGATATATTTCTTAAAGGAATTATACCCAAAATTATTTTCCTCGTGGTTTTTTACTTGCTCTTTATAAACACGTGTTTCTGAACAAAAAGTCGCTTTACAGTCTAAGGGCTTAGAATCTCCCATGACACAATTCACTGATGGCATCAAACTTTGTATTAAATTGATATATCCAAGATGATTTTCTAATGAATATTCTACATGTCATCTGGCCTTGCTCATTTTCCCCAAGAAATATTAAATGTTTGCGTGATGCACGCGCAAACGCATACAAGAATATTAAAAAAAGAAGATAATTGGGTCAAAAGAGGTGCCTCTGTTAGAGAGAAAAAGAAAGTGACGGTGTCAGATTTTGACTCTTGTAAAGATTTTGACCCGTATCGCATCACATCAAGGGCGTCTAAAATGAACAACAAACTCGACATACCGATTGGCCCATTGCAGATCCAAAGATAAAGCCTCGATCCTGTCCCGAATCTACACTTGATCCAAAATCCCTCTCCAACATCTGCAACAGTTAGGTGCCTCTCCGACACCCGCACCACCCGCGGTCTCCCTCTCTGAATCCGCACTCGATCTGAGGTCTCTCTCCGACCCCCACAACAAAGGCCCTTCGCAAAGATTCACACTTCCGCGCTTGATACAACTCAACGGCAGAGTACATCGATTCATGAAGTTCATTACGCAGTCAAATTATCCCCACATTCTAAATGTGTCAACACTTCTATTTCAGCGGGGACAGTAATGGATAGTAGCAGATATCTCTGCATATCAATCCTACAATCAGGTGCAGTAGTCTGGATAATTATGAGAAAACCGCAGCGTGCGAATCATACAGTTATGAAGATCTGAAATATCCACGTCATCAATCATGCCACAACGTATTTATGCACCTGGAGATCATCGAGAAAGGGAGATCGAATCGCAGAGGATGAAAATTTGTAATAGAGCGTTAAGAATTCCTTATAATCTCTTTGATTTAATAAAGTCTCTCTCTCCCCCTCTTTGTCCTGTTGTTTTTCTCTCTCTGAGTGTTTCACGTAATTTTCTGATATATGTGTTTGATCTACATTCTTATTTATAATTTGAGTGTAGATAAATCTCTTGAAGAATTTACTTGGGGTAAAAAATGAGAAGAAAAGAAAACAGCACATCATCTAGATTTGCTTCTTATATTTTTGATTTATTGTTATGCCATTTTGTGAACAGACAACAAAAAGTTAAAAAAAAAAAAAAAAAACCCAAGTTTATTAATTTATTGGGCCAGCACCTAGGCCGGTTATATTCATGGCTTGCCATTATCAAACAGTCAACATTCCGACATCATTTTGTCCGAAAACTCAAGTTGGGCTCTATGTTTACTTTTCAAATCCAAGCATGAAACTAGTTTGGGATTAAATCCTAGAGTACATGTAAAACTCCTGTGATCAGGTTGAGGCCCATAATGAGCGTGATGTCATTTTTGACGTTGTTCTAAGTAAGAAGAAACGAAATTAATTGTGCTAAAATGATTAGAAATGAAGGAAGAAGTGAAGTGATTACCTGCAGCGGCAGGCACATGATATTTTTTTTAATGTGAGAGTAAATATAATAAAAATTTCAGTGAGAGTGTACATGTACTATGACGAGGGAGAAAAAATTTGTAACATGATAAGAGAAAAGTAAAACAAAAAAACGATGATGCATTCATAAAGACTCGAACTTATTTAGTTACCACTTGAGTTAGAGAGCTCAAAAGTATTTTCATGCCAGTAAAAATAATCTAAAAGAACAGATTATATACAGAAAAGTTACACTCTATACGTACTATTCTATTATTTTATAAAATTCAATCGCCCACACTAAACTGTACGTGAAATTCTATCCCACACTGACCTGTACGTGAATCCGCCTCTGATTTTCACGGGTGTATGACTCATCAATGCAAATTCTACAAAAAAATTACTATGAATTGTTTCCACTTGACGAGGTTCTTCCCAGTAAGAATGCACATTAAGGGTAAGCCAACCAAGAAACTTTACCTGAAAGGAAGCTTAGCATGCCAAAGTAAACAATAGCCAAGAGGAACGAGTTCCCCAAAGTTTCAACAATGGTCTGCTGTATTGAAAATTGATCAATGTTGGAATATGTGTCTCACATCGGGTACGAAATGAGAATTCTATTCTATTAAGGATAAGTTTAGTTTAAAAGAAGAAAAGGTGTGAGATTTGTCCCACATCAAAGTTATTGGATATAGGTTTAAATAAACTTTAAACTCAAGATTCTGCTGGGAGTTCTGGGTCAAATGACTCAAATTAGATGGGAGTCTTAATAACCGCTCTACCTTGGTGTAAGCATTTAGTTTTTAGGTCTTAAACCAAATTTTTTAACAATTGGTATCAACGTCCATGGTTATTAAGCCTTCAGCTTGATCTCGTGAGCAATGACACGTTTGATATCTCCACTAGAGAATAAGCTATAGCTCGTCGATGTTCCATTTGAAAGAAATTTATGTTGGGAAATGAGAAATTTCAAGTGAATTTTTGAATTGAATTCAGACGTGATCCGTTGCTAGAATCACACAAATGATAGTTGGAGTGTGCTCTCCTTCCATTAGAGATGAACGTAGTATATTCACATGTTCAATTTCGTTTCCGAATGAATGAGATGTTCAAGTCGAAAATTAGCCCAATTTAATAGCTAAAAAAGACCAAAAGAAATAAAAACTTTTACTTCCATATTGGATATGGTATGAAAAGTTTAGGGGTTTAAATATGAAAAGATGGGAATAAAGGGCATGTCTTTGAATATTTAGAGTTTTCGCGCGCGTTTAGGAGAAAACTATGTCCCTAATATTGCACATTCATTATCATATTCTCATACTTATTATAGAATAAACTTTACTTTTTCATAATTACTGTTTAATTTATTTGCAGGCCATTGCTAAAGGAGAGGGAAGAGAGATGAGCCCAAAAACCCATCAAATTCTGATTTAAATCAGAATTAATTCGAAGTCAGTAAATCAGGACAGATCAGGTCGGTTCAGATCGGTTGAAAACTAGTTGGAACAAATCACTACAAATCAATCGGTTGAAGCTAAAGATAAAAGGCCATTTCGTCAAAATCCCGGACTTAAACTGCAAATCCAGTTGAAGATAAAAGCAAATCGCGATGCCAGGGAATACCACCAACAAGGTGTAGCCAGTGTGGCCACCTGGCCACACCCAGGCCGCGGAAACGCGGCAAATGCCACGTTTCCGCGGCTTTGTTGGTGAGTTAGGGGGAGCGTTTGCTCCCCCTATCTTCATACGCTCTCCTTTGTTGGGTTTTGCCTATAAATACTGAGATTTTCAGAGCGTACAGTGAGCGAGGATGCAGAAATAGAATTTAGTCGACTTTTTCATTTTTTGTAGTGTATGTTTTTGTTTTTCTTTTCATGTAATTTTCAGTTTTAATTTATATAAATCAGAGGAGATCAGAGTTTCATAGGAGAATGAGAGTGAAGCTTGTGCTGAGAGTGACACCGGTGTAAGATTTTCTTCTTTTATCTTATTGTTATAAAATCGAATCTGTAGTTTTCCTTTTGTATGTACTTTATTTTTGTTCTTCTTCTTCTTCTCTACTTTTCTTCTTTTGGCACCAATTGCTATCCAAGTGAGTCTTAAAGTATCGAAAGAGCCTTATCTTTGTGAGTGCCACTGATAGCTCATGACGATGGATTTTTAGTTTTATTCTGTATCACTTCATACTTGCAACGTCTTGATGATATAATGAGGAGGAGACGGGAATCAACTCCTATGGGCGATACGTTGATCGCCTCACTTCAAAATAACATCATTGCAAAAGCTTCAAGGTAAGCATTTGGTCAAAGGAGGCAAGTAACTTTTAGATTTTTTTTTTTTTTAATTCTTTAGTTTAGAACACCACAATCTACCATTTCTTTTATCACTCCTTTTCCATTTCTTTGTACATATCATTTCTAGTTTTCCCATCTTCTTAATCTACCATCTTCTTCCTAATTCAACTTTAACTTAATTTTTCCTTTTTCTTTTAAAAGAACTAAAGAAGAACTTTAACCATACTTTGTAGCCTAAAAGAGAACTTATAAAAAAGTTTTCATCGCTAGTCCCTCCTTATGGATCATGACCCACATAGCCACTTGCTATAGCGGTAGAATTGAGCACCTGCACTCTTTATTTAAAAGTTCAGAAATTCTGTATTTTTGTGTGCAGGACCAACATCAATCAGCCGGTGCCCACCCTGACCCGGTGCGGCGTCACAATTGCTCCCTCCAACTGCAGATCAGGAGTGCTATGAATATAGCTCCTCTCGACTATTTCCAACACACCGACAAAAAGAATCAGAATCAAATCTTAGAGATATTCAGACAGAAATTCTGACTTCCCTCCATTCTCTCCTCTGAAAATTTCACTTATAATTAAGACAAATATTCTCTCTGAAATTTGTCTTCGTTCATTTTTTGTTTACTTCCAAATTAATGAAGGTACTAATTAATTTTGGTTCGACTGTACGATCTATTTGATATTGTTATCCAAATACCGTAAAGAAGTGTTGTATCTTGGGAGAGCAACGTCCAAGTAACCCATTAGCATCGTAACAAAGAACGTAATTGTCTTAAGGAGATTCGCTATATGCGTACCTCACTGTGTAATTGAACTAACATTCTTTTTTTACAAGAGTTTTGCCGGAATATTTATTTTTTATAAATATTATTGTTATATATTGAGACTTAATAATACCAGTCTAATTGGTGTTTAATTAAGAAATGTAATTTAAAGATGATTCTGTAATTAAGAAACATTTTGTGAAAAAGAAAATCTCCCACCTGATTTTCACTCACTTGTCAAATTAGATTGGTTACTCTTGATTAGTTGTCAGATCCAACAACTTATCGGTGACAAATGCTCCACTTTTCTGATCGATGAAAGAAGTGAAATGGAGTTGGTAACAAACGGAAATAAGTAGTCTATATTCCTGGTCTGTAAAGAAAGTGAAACAAATTTAATACATGCTAAAAATATAGTTTGTACTACACCAAGAAAGAAAGTTGTGTTATTAAGTAGAAGACCCTCTATCAAATAAGCTTAAGGACTAATATAAAAATTAATCGTTAAAAAAAAAAAACTCATGTTACTATTAGTTCTGATAGATAGCCTCTTGTACTATCAAAGTTTTAGTGGTAATACCTTATTTCTATTTTGATTCTATAAAAGGCTTTAAGGAAAAAAAGAAAGAAAGAAATAAGATCAGAAATTTATAATATAGGGAATTTCTACTACAAGAGGCATTCTACCAAAACCTAGTAAATAGGGGGGTCTCAGTAAAATCACAATAGGGATTTACTTAACATTTCTATAGTACAAGAGGTTTTATGCAATTTATCCTAAAACAAACTACTACACAAGCTAGAAAATAAACAAATTATCTATTCATTGCATGATATTTTGCTAGCACTTTGCTTTATTCACAAACAATTTAATAAGTTTAGGGAAAAAAACTGAGGCTTAGAGGTCCTCCTTAGTAATTAAAAAAAATTACAATTATGCATAAGTTTAGCGGTTAAAATCTGACCTCGTCTAAGAAGGCAATACATGTCCCTCACTTTTCAGCTCTTTGAGTAGAATTAGAGCTCTCCTCCAAAGTCAATGCTACACCTGACTCTCAAAGTCTTCTCCACTCCGAGGTTCCCTCCGTTCTGAAGACATCAGCGCCGAACCAAGCAGCTCCAGCAACATATCACCCCTGATCTCTACCGACAGTTACACAACATTATTATCCTCCATGTTCATAACATTTAACGCCACTCAGCGCGGGCAGTTATGGACAGTGGAGGATTTTCCAGCAAGCAATCCCAACAAACTAGGACCACTGATCGCGGTCATTACAATTTGTAAATCGTGCAATTAAGAAGATCTCGCCCGTACCCATCTGCCTCCATGCCAACAGCTCAGTCAAGTATAAGTAGACTTTTTACTCCAACGAAGAGGAAATTCTGATCCAGATTCTGATTGAGACCCTGATTCTGATTTTAGTCTATACTCATTCTCTAGACTCATATAATTCTTGTTACCTGAGAATTATAATAAAGCTCATCCTCCTCCCCGTGATTTTTCTCGATGAAAGGTTTTCATGTAAATCCTCTATGTCTCTCTTTTTTATGTTGTACACTACCTCATTTCATTTCTCGCTTATGATGAGGATCGACCGTCCAATCACTTATGGCGAAAAATCACCACCACAAATAGGTACTTTCATTGAGATCTGATTACATACTCAATATCTCCCTCCTATTCAACCCAAAACATTTATCAAAAAGACTCTCCAAAAGCCTCTTTCACAACACTGATGGCCTCAAAAGAAGCAAATTGTCACCCTCAATGGCGCCACGTCAAAGGGCAAGGCCATCAATACTATTGGGGGGCATGGTCCCCCACCAATCATAGATCAGCTACATACTATCGAAGACTAGTTCCTCCTCACCTCAGGGGGCAGTCACCAACGTGCAAACTCCCCCGCCGTAGTACGAAGACTAACTCTTTCAGATGCTCGCCGACATGAAAGACCAAATGAAGGAGAAACATGCTCAGTCCAATCGTGATCGGGAGAAGGCAGCTCTCGGCCGCGAGAATGCCATCCGTGAATATGAGGCATTGAGGCAGCTCAACGAACAACTTCAGGCCCAAATCGCTGACCTCCAGAACACATAGACATCGACGCAGTCAAAAAGCGAGCATGGAGTCGGAGAATCTCCCGACGTTAGGATTCTCGACGAGTTTATCCGAAGACGGATCAAGAAGGTTAGGTTGCAGTTCAACTGCCAATCAACACCTTCTGCTGCCGAAGTCTCTGGTTTCCCTCTCTGCAAAGAGGTCTTAGAGTTCAAATTTTCGAGAAAGTTCTCGACTCCAACCTTCGACTGTTACTCTAGAATGAGCGACTCGGTCCAACACATCAGACATTTTCGAGACAAAATAGTAGTCTACTCCACAATGACCCGCTGATGTGCCTCACCTTCCCTTCCAATATAAAAGGTGTAACCTCATATTAGTTCTACTCCCTGCCTCCACATTTTCTCCACAATTTCGAGGAAGTGTCTGAAGTGTTCCTCACTCAGTACGCATCTCACCAAGAGGCTAAGAGAAACAACTACCACTTTCTCACTGTTAAGATGAGGCCGGGCGAAAGCCTCAAGTCCTACATCTGCTGCTTCCAAAGCCAACTAACCAAGGTCCTCAATTGCGGTGAGGATGTCTCTGCACTGGCATTTATCAGCGGGTTGCAAGTTTCTCACCCTCTGTACAAATATCTCTTGAAGTACAATATCACTCAGATGAGTGAGATTCTATCCTAAGATCAGCCCTACATCTAGTTGGAGGAGGCAATGAATACTTTCTCCAACCACTCCGCGAAGCGTGGTGACGACAGAGGAAAGTCGAAGTCTCTGCACGAAGCCTGCGCCCATTCTCAAGATCAGAACCTGGGACAACCCCCTACAAGAGGGAAGCGCTGTTGATCCTCTCACCAAGTCTGCTCTGAGCCTACAAGTCGAAGAGCAATTCACTCCGCTCAAGCTCTCCGTCAATGAAGTCTTCAACACTATCAAGGACCAACCCTCAGTCAGGCGTCCGAACCCATCGAGTACGATCCTTCACTTCTCAGAGCATAAGAGTAATGCTTCTATCATGACGGTAAGTGTAACGCCCCGATCCTAAAGATACGGAGACGTTATGGCGACGTACATACACAAGGCGAAAAAATCCTACGTACGTACGCTAAGCCGCAGTATAGTAAATAATCTCCATATATACCTGAGTTCCAGCATGAAATAAGTACAAGAATACCTGCAGAAGAGGTTAGCGATCATAACAGATATGAAAAAGATGGACAAATAATATAACAGAAATAAATCACTAAGATACCTATGGATAGTCCCGATGAGGAATCTCCCATGTGACTCCAAAGCACTCTCTGAAGCTACGGTAACTCGGATCTCCAACCTGGGCATGCAAACCCAGGGTCGTCAGAAAGCGACCTAGTGAGTGATAAAATGAAGGAAGCAGTAATAGATACAATAGTATTACAAGCACGATAATAATATATAATACAAGATGTGCTAATAGTGATACCATATAATACGCATATACGAAGCGGTAGAAATATGTAAACATGTTATCTTTTATTACCACCACTACCTAGCCGGTTATTATCGGGTCATGTCTATAGTCGTGTCCAGTAAATGGTGACGTGATAGAAATGAACATGCGAATGGTGACGTGATAAAAGTGAACATGTAGATGGGCATATGCAATGTAATCACTATACGGTGTGATGTATATACAGTAATGATGTCTGCTATACAGAAAGCATAATATATGCAATGCAGAACACGTGTCGTATGCCATGCAATGCAGAACATGCGTCGTACCGCATACGGATACTGTGATACGTACACCAGAGATCAGGGGGTTACATTTCTCCCCACCTTATAAAATTTTGCGTCCTCGCAATTTCCATTCAGGTGTGGGAACATTATTTTCAACCCCAAAGCCGAAATGTTACGGGTCCACGACACTTTCGCTGCGCACTCTGATATCTCTGAGGAACTCGGAATGGAGAAGTATTGTAGTGAACGAATACTAACTGGTTGGAAGCAATAAGATACAAGGAAAGTGAGAAGGAAATCGGATATTCTAGTTGACAACTGGAAGGAAGGAAGGAATACAAACGAGTCAAGGAATGAATTGTTAAGGTCATGGTATTCTTGTACTCGTCGCTGGAATCCCAAATTCAGATACAGACAAGTTTAAATCTGCATCTGTCTGTACTGTTGGTAAGAGCCCGAGTATTGACCCAGGTGGTTACCCACACCAGGTGTGAACCTAGGCTCTGATACCACTCTGTAACGCCCCGATCCTAAAGATACGGAGACGTTATGGCGACGTACATACACAAGGCGAAAAACCCTACGTACGTACGCTAAGCCTCAGTACAGTAAATAATCTCCATATATACCTGAGTTCCAGCATGAAATAAGTACAAGAATACCTGCAGAAGAGGTTAGCGATCATAACGGATATGAAAAAGATGGACAAATAATATAACAGAAATAAATCACTAAGATACCTATGGATAGTCCCGATGAGGAATCTCCCATGTGACTCCAAAGCACTCTCTGACGCTACGGTAACTCGGATCTCCAACCTGGGCATGCAAACCCAGGGTCGTCAGAAAGCGACCAAGTGAGTGATAAAATGAAGGAAGCAGTCATAGATACAATAGTACTACAAGCACGATAATAATATATAATACAAGATGTGATAATAGTGATACCATATAATATGCATATACGAAGCGGTATAAATATGTAAACATGTTATCTTTTCTTACCACCACTACCTAGCCGGTTATCATCGGGTCATGTCTATAGTCGTGTCTAGTAAATGGTGACGTGATAGAAATGAACATGCGAATGGTGACGTGATAGAAGTGAACATGTAGATGGGCATATGCAATGTAATCACTATACGGTGTGATGTATATACAGTAATGATGTCTGCTATACAGAAAGTATAATATATGCAATGCAGAACACGTGTCGTATGCCATGCAATGCAGAACATGCGTCGTACCGCATACGGATACTGTGATACGTACACCAGGGATCAGGGGGTTACAGTAAGGGGCACTAGGCCATCATTGCAAGAGCCTCTAAAGGTATTTAAAGAGCTTATCCGTCAGGGCTTCCTCAAGGAATATGTCCTCACACTTGAAGCAGTCTCCGAATCAAGACAGTCGAGCGCTCCTTCTCCTACCCAACCACAGCACGCGATCACCCAATACAAAGCAATCAAGTGATTCAATCTTACTTCCCTAAATAGGATAATACCACTAACCATAATTTTCTTTGTACTTTGATTTTCATGTATTTTATTTCATTATCAAATAAAATTATATTTTGCTCCTAACCATTTCAGCCTACTCTGCTGTTGGGATTTCCTTCACTCAGAGTCCTACCGAAGCTTATCGCTCCGCTGATGGGTCTTACCCCCACTCAGAGACGACTGTGAATCCAGCTCCGTTGATGGGTCCTACCCCCACAGGGAGTCTAATACTTGCACGCATCATTGTGGGCTCCACCCCAGCTTGTGGATGACAACACAAGCAATCGCCTACGGGCCCCTTTCGCCTAGCATACTGGAGTCGAAATCCTCTGTTATGGGGTTGATCTCCAGGTTCTGGTTCTGTCTTATTTGATAATAGAAGTCCTACCCCCGCTTGGAGTCTCTACTCTGCTGCAGGGATTTTTTCTTGTCAGAGCCCCCGTTTGGTGTTCGGTTGATGAGTCACACCCCAACTTAGAACACAAACACTAATATACGGGCTCCCCTTATCTGAACCCCCAGGCAAATGACCCCTACTAGTTTTTTTTGTCTGGTCCAAGCCGGATCATCACACTGTTGTGGGTCTTACCCCTACTTGGAGTCGATACATCCAATCTGTCGATAGATCGCATCTCTACTTCAAGTCAAAACCAAGTTCATAGCTTCCCTAATGGGTCAAACCCCACTCGGAAGCAATCATGAGCCAAACTCAGCTGCTGAGATTCTCATTGCTAGGATTCCCAACTCCACTGCTAGGATTTTCTCACTCGGAGGTCTAGATCATCAATCTGTTGTGGGTCTCACCCCCGCTCAGAGTCAACGCGTCCAATCTATGATGGGTTGCACCCCACTTCAGAACCCCTTTCAAGTTTGCAGGTACACATTCTGAAAAGCCTATAACTGCACGTGGTGTATACATAAGGGTTTCCTTGTTTGAACTATCCCCTCAACATGCTAGTTAATATGGTTAGAGGCTGAAGAAATTAAGCATCTCGGAAAGGTACGACCACACAGGCATTATCTGAAGACAACATTTGCATATGCTTGCATAAATTGCTCATTCCAGAATAATATGGATTATGTATGTTTAGCCTATAACTGCACGAGACTATGGTAGATACATGAGGGTTTCTTTTTTTGGATTATCCCCTGACATACTAGTTTCGTTAGTAGAAGCCGAGTATACATAATTTTGTTTGCTCAATCTGTCTAATTTATATGGATTATATATGTTTAGCCTATAATGCACGAGACATATAGTATGTATATGAGAGTTTCTTTGTTTGAATTTTTGCTCTCGACGTATTAGTTTCTTGTGATTAGAAGCTGAGTATACATAATTTTCTATTAAATTTATATAACTTTTCATTACTTTTATTATGTTGCATTTAACTTTTAATATAAGATGTTCCATTGCATACTTGTGTGCGCATGTTCCTTCCTCCCCCGAAAGTGTGCACTTCCCACTGATGGAATTCCCCCACTCGGAGATTGCAATGCAGACTTCAGCCTACGGGCTCCCTTCGTTGGATTCTACCTCCGCTCAGAGTTCCTACTATGCTGCAGAAAATTTTCCCTATCAGAGTCCTAGGATACAGTTCCGTTGATGGAAGTTCCCCACTCGAAAGCAACCATGATTCAACTCTGCTGCTGGGATTTCCCCACTTAAAGGACAAAAGTTTGCAGGTACCACTGATGAGACTATCCCAACTCGAAAATAATGTCGCAGGCTTACCGAATCCCTCCTAGGACAGACCAATCATACCAGTGATAGAAATCAGCACTCCGAAAAGATGTGATCATATCGATTCCAAAAAAACCAACAGTAAAGCAAGCCAGGAAAGATTCATACAATCATTTCCATTCTAAATAAATATATGTGTTTTATTCCAAAAAATCCTTCCATTCCAAATACATTCCTTTAAATACATACTTGACTACATCTAACAAGGGTAATACAAAGTTTTATTACACTTTTGTGTTTATATTTTTTGAAAAGAAATACATATGATCTCAGTGTGATCCCTCCATCATGCCTCTATGTCTAGCCACACCTCTGAACTATGAGGATATGTCCTCCTGGAAACGTCCACTGAAAGGCATGACTTCACTGCTCACACTACTGTTTAGAGACCCCGAAAGAAGCTCCGGGAGGCTTCTTTGTAAAAATAAATATTCCTCCAAGAGAAAGGTCTTTTCCTCTCTGCTTGGAACACACCTCCAACGAAGCCAAACCAGAACCGCCATCTTCTGTGCATCTCAGGGAGAATGACAAGGATCGCCAAGAAACCCTCCAAAGCCACGATATCACCCCGGGCTCCAGACGGACTCCGATAAGACACACAAGACAGTGATGATATCACACCATGCCCCTTTGTTCTGAGAAAGAGATTTGGCTCTAGAAGAGAGAGTGATTCATCGCCAGAGCCCCGACAAAAATACCTCATTATCTCGTCCTCGCGAGAAAGAAGCCTCCAAGCGCAGGCATCAACGTTTGAGCAGACTGAAGCCTGCAAGATATGATTGGATGACTGTGAAATCACACTAGCAACCCAGAGCCACCCAGGACAAGTACCACTTCCGATCGGAGCAGGACTCCCACCAGTTATCCTAGACAGTGGTAACCTGTCACGACAACTGATGTGTTGTGATAGGTGATTAGTCATCAATTCTACATATTATTATCATATTTCCTGACCCATTTTACAAATAAAACACTGCTAATATTCGATTTTCAGTCTCTTGTATGTGCTTAATAGACCCATTTTTGGGTAATTAATCAAGTTTTCTTGAGGGCCAAGTCAAAGAGTTTCTAGAAGAAACATTAGATCCCAATTTAAAGACCGTATTGGCAGAAAATACGAGGTGAAATACAAGAAAGTAGTAGTACATAGAAGCATCTCGAAGCTGGGAGAGTCTACGGCCAAAGATCAGGGCTAATGGCCCTGACCAGGCTTCGGATCCGCGACATTTGCCGCACATCCGCGACAATATTAGGGCCAGTGGCCCAGATTTTCAACGCGTGGCTTCGTCTCTCCGATCCATAGCTCCTTGTTTTATATATATATATATCCATCCAAAAGGCCAGAATCGAGAGAGGAGAGCAATAGTTAGGGTTTCTTCTCTTTCTAGTTTAGTTTAAGATTTTCTCTTTTATTTTGTTTATTTTTTCTCTTTTAGATTAGAATGTAGATAGAGATAGATTCATGAGAAAAAGTGAGAGTTCTTTGTAAAAGAGTGACAATCTAATGCAAAAAATTTTCTTTTCTTTACATATTTTTCTAGATCTATGGTTATCTGATTTTCTCTCTTGGTGATCTCATTACTTACTCACTAACATACTAACACTTGATTGATTATGACCTACATGAACTTAATAGCCTCAAGTAGGCATTACCCTTGTAAGAGCCATTGGTGGTTCATGATGAAGGTTTTCTAACTCTTAACATACTAAGAAGCTAACTTGTAATGGCCACTTTATTTAATGCTTACTTTCTTGTGATTTTGATGGACTAATTGTGGCTTGCACCTTATTTATTAAGTTGGGATACTAACCACTTCCTATAGGTCATGCTTTGAAAACTTCTTGAAGAATAGGCCTTTGAATGCCAATGATATCCTGAGGTATTAATCACCACAAGAGGTTAACATTGTTAGTGAGAACAATAGTAAGTGACCCATGGGTTTTCTCTCTTTTTATATTGTTTCCAAAACTGTTTTCCAAATCACCCCACTATGTTTTTATCTTTGTTTTCATCTTCTTCTTCTCTATTTTCTTTTTGTTTCTTTTTTTCCTGTTAAATTCTTTCGAAATGAAGAAGAATTAGTTAACACCTTCTGAATCACTGGTAAAGCTTCTATCATCTCCCGTTCTTCTAAATTCGACCTGCATAGCCACTATTACTATCGCGAAGTATCAAAAAAGCTAAAATATTTTACTCTGATTTCAAAATACACAATTTCTGTACACGATTCTCCCTTCGATCAATAGGTCATTCACGACGACAAATGTGGCGCAATGACTAGACTCCCTCATGAGGAGAGCCTGACCACCATTTCCTCTACCTTCATCCTCTCCATTTTCTTCCTCCATCTGATGAAAAATAAAAAAGAAAACATAAAAACCCAGCAGAGAAAAGAAGAGGAATTTTGAAGTATGGGTTTCTTAGAGAAGATAGCCGAAGTGATTTCCATTCAAGGGTTTTACTCTATTTATAAACGGAAGAGATCAAATTTTCAATCCCTGATATTTTGGTCCACATCCCAAGATTTCGGTTAATCGAATCAGCAAAAGATCAACCGTCGCTGACAAAACACGAAACCCTACCTCGTAGTCATTATGACTCCTAGATTCGAAGAGACACAGAATTCAACCCCAAAGAGATCTAGCTGATCAATGTGACAGCTGATAGCCAGTTGCATAACCTACAATTAAATTCTGAAGATCCACATTTATGATCCAGATTCTCGTCTAGCCATGAACAACAAGATGAACTTAAGGCATTAAAAGTCTCCTACTAGTTTTGCTCTTCTGACTTCCCTTCTGTAGGATCTGACAAGCGAAAGAGCGCGAGGGGGGCATATGTAGTGGTCAAAATCTGAATCCGTCAAAGATGACGACACGTGTCCCTCACTTTCTAACTCTTCGAGTAGCATTAGAGTTCTTCTCCGAAGTCTATGCTATACTAACCCCCTCGAAATCTTCTCCACTCTGAAGTTCCCTCTGTTCCGAAGACTTCAGCTCCAAATCAAGCATCTCCAACAACGTATCACCCTAATCTCTACCGACAGTCACGCAATCTTATTATCTTATATGTTCATATGTGTAACGCCACTCAATGCGGGCAGTTATGGATAACGGTGAATTTTCCTGCATGCAATCCGAACAAACAAGCACCACTGATCGCGTCCATTATAGTGTGCAAATTGTGCAATTATGAAGATCTATTTTGTACCCATCTGTCTTCATGCCAACAACTCAGTCAAGTATAAGTAGACCCTCTACTTCAACGAAGAGAAAATTTCTGATCTAGATTCTGATTGAGACCCCGATTCTGATTCTGATTCCAATCTGTACACATCTTCTAGACTCTTGTAATTCCTGCCTCCTTCCTGTGATATTTCCTGATTAAGAGTTTTCACGTAAATACTTTGTGTCTCTCATTTCTGTGTCGTGCATTATCCTATTTCATTTCTTGCTTATGGCGAAGATCGATAGTTAATCACTTGTGATGGAAAATCACCACCACAATAAAGAATAAATTAGAAGAATATATAAAACTAAACAAGCAGAACTAGATTTTGAAAGTACACCTAGAGGGGGGTGAATAGGTGTACTAACTAATCTAGGACAAATGATGTGGAATTAAAAACTAATTTGTAAACACACTATATGTAACCAAGAGTGAGTCTGAATTTCCCATGAAGGCTCTAGAGCTAATCCTCTAGATTCCTCTAAACTAAGAGTTGAGATGCTTTTAAAAGCTCTCTTGGTTCAACACAAGTATGTGCACACAAACAATATCTAACATGTATAAGAATGAGCAATAAAGACAATGTAAGATATAAAGAGAGATAGAGTTGAGAGATAATGGATCAAACACAATCACAAAGATATATTTTGGAGGTTCGAGCCACTGCTCTACGTCCCCACCTTCACACAGAAGGATTTTCGCTACGTCCACATATGACCTTCCACAAAGGGACCTCAACTGAGAAATTATAACTCAACACTTAGAGTACACAACTCCTGTCTTAATACACAAAGACCTCTACACAAAAGGGAAGACACAAAGCCTAGCATAAAGCAAGGAAGAAATAAAACTTAGTGATTCAATGATCATAAACTCTCTTTTGGTGATCTTGAAAGATCACAAACAATTTTTCTCATAAAAGCAAGATCTTATAGATAGATATAGAGTTGATAACTCAAGTGTGATAAAATAAAGTGTTTAAAAAAAAACAAAGAAAATACTTGAGAAAAACTTCTTGATAGATATGTAAAATGAAGAACAAAACAAATTTCCCAAATCTAGCTTTTCTTTGATTTTCTAAAAACTTTGAAAACAAATAAAGATTGAGAATTTTGGTACAAAAACTCTTTTGAAAACTTTGTTAAAAATACTTGAGAAGATGGGAAAATTGTACTTGAAAATCTTGGTGAAAACTGGCCTCAGAGACCCATTTATATAGGGGTCTGAAAATATAGCCGTTGAGGTTCAGAACATGTAAGAAATGACTTGACTGCTAACGGTCAGATTTCTGACCGTTGGGGTTATAGGTCGAACACCCCTAGGCTCAATGAGATCTTTCTCACTGTCGGTTGACCGCCCGGTCGACCGAGGCCAAAACCAGAGAGCTCCCTCTCTGGATCGGTCGACCGGGATCATTTTTAGAGAGTATACTCTCTGGAACGGTCGATTGCTCGGTCGACCGCTAAAACCTGTGCACGTCGGTCGACCGTTAGCAGCCCAAAGACTAGGGTTATAGGGTTTGAAAAGTTAGCATTTAAATACCTATATAATCTCATAAAATTAAATAAAATTTACAAAAATAAGTTCTTATAAATATATGAAGTACAAATATGTGTGACCAAAAATAAACACATATTATGAAACATTTGAACTATTTTTGAGGCTTGAAAATTAAGCTTGAAATCAAAAATGATATTTTCCAAATCAAAAAAATTTGAAATGAAAATCCGTTTTCTTCAAAACTTGTATAAATACCAAAAAATGATATAGAAACACTTTTGAAGCATATTGTGCATGGATAGAATCTAATGGACATAGTAAATGATAGATCTATATTTTTGACAATAAATCTAAAACTAAGTTTTGTTAAAAAGCAAAACTTGAAACCATGAACTAGATATACATCAAAGTAAGTTTCTAAACATTATGAACCAAACAATGTATATGGATGAATTCACTATACATATAAACCATGTAAATTACTTTAGATGAAATCTATCCATGAAACTAAAAGATATATTCTTGAAAATCCAAAACCGGTTAAACCGAAACCATTAAACTTTTGACTTGTTTGTGTGAACTTGAACATATCAAAACTAGGCTATTCTTACACAAGATCAAACTAAAATAAAACTAAACAAACTGAGATCTCTTGTAGATCTTCTTCTCCAAAATGACTCGATCTAAAAATATTCCGAAGAGGTTGACACTAACCGAGTGCTAGATGCGATCTTTACGCGCGAGCTCTTGAATTATCATGTGTTAGCTTCAAAACTTGACTTTGAATCCTTTATTGAAGCTAAACACTTACTATGATCTTGATCAATAACTGAAACTATATAAACACAAGATTATTAATAAATTAACCTTCATAAGTTAGTCATCATCAAAACTAAGATAAAAGGCCTATGGGCCAACAATCTCCCCTTTTTTAATGATAACAAAACTTATAAGGTTATATATGCATTTATCAAGGATAAGCTTCTTAGAAGCTCTCCCTTAACTTATGCATACGAATAAAATGATAAAGATATGCAATATAAGCCCAAGATACCAAATAAAATATGTATGTGTGTGTGTGTGTATATATTGTAACCCCCTGCTCCCGGTGTACGTATCACAGTATCGGTACGCGATACGACGTACAAAAATTGATTTGACCTCCGTGGTAGTCCGATTGAGCTGATTTTAGTAGTCGGTGTCGACCGATACCGATAATCGGCTTCCGATTTTTCTTTCACAAACAGAGTTATATTTTGAGAATCTGCTTTCAACATGTGTCTTAGAATCTTATAATCTACGTTAGGGTATTTTTGGGGATTTTTCCGAATTTATCAACAATCGGGCCGAACAGGTGTCGCCTAGTACCATTGATCCTTTCGAGATTTTTAATTGACAAACCGGTTTAAATTCTTACAATCCGATTTCATCATATATCTTAGACTAATATTCTTTAGTTTTTATAATTTTTCGGGACTGTTCGGAATCAGTCAATTTTTGACCCAATTATTATTTCATGTCTTGTCTCACCGATAGATAACTAGCATCACATGAATATTGATCCACGATATTCGATGACACTACACTGTCACTAGATATGAAGGCGGGGCACCGGTATTGCATACATTAGGTATCATAATTACACGGATACTGTCAGGTCACGGGACATGGTATGATAGGTTACACTAATTACTGTTATTGATACACTGATTCCTGTTATGACATGTACTCTCACAGAGACATTACATGGATTATTGCTCCACAGTTTCACTAGTACACGGATGTCCCAATGCACTGACTACCGCATACCAATGCACGGATTACCGCATGTCATATTATTGTTATCATCATTACTGAGATGTGTGACATCCCACATCTATTGTTTCCTGTTTTCCCGTTATCATGCTACCATGCACTGTTCTAGTGCACTGAGGATGCCTCCATCATGCCGACACCCCGCGATGTGGGATTCTAAAGGTGGCCCCCACGGATTCAAGAGGTGGCCCCCACCATGTCTGTAGTGTGGCACTTTGTTCCGTGTGGCACTTAGTTCCACACACCATGTGCCGGACGCCAGCATGACTGTGCGTATAACGGGAATACCATGTATAATAAGAATACTGAGTCTTCATATATGCTTATTATATGGTATCACTTACAACATCATATATTATATATTCGTATCATGCTTGTATTACTATTGTATCTATTACTGCCTCCTTCATTTTACCACTCACTAGGTCTCTTTCTGACGACCCTGGGTTTGCATGCCCAGGTTGGAGATCCAAGTTACCGTAGTTTCAGAGAGTGCTTTAGAGTCACCTGGGAGATTCCTCATCGGGACTGTCCATAGGTATCTTAGTGATTTATTTCTGTTACATTATTTGTCCATCTTTTTCATATCTGTTATGATCGCTAACCTCTTCTGCAGGTATTCTTGTCCTTATTTCAAGCTGGAACTCAGGTATATATGGAGATTATTTACTGTACTAAGGCTTAGCGTACGTACGTAGGATTTTCCGCCTTGCGTATGTACGTTGCCATAACGTCTCCGTATCTTTAGGATCGGGGCGTTACATATATATATATCCATAAACACTTAATAAAATATGCATATATAATCCTAAATCTCTCTCCCCCCTTTTTGTCACTCATCAACAAAGGGGTGATGACACATACACAATACCAATAAACATATTTTAAAACAAAATTTTGATACCAATAAAAACAATCAATTGAAAGAACCAATTGAAAGAATAAATTTTTTATCAATTAAAAATTAAACATTCTTTTTACTAATTGAAAGGAAACAATCTTTTTATGAATTGATATCAATTGAAAGTAAAAATCAATAATTTTTTTAGGTAAACACTAGAACCATTTTGCAATAAAGATATCAAACTGAGAAAAATATCAATTTAAGATTATTGACACTAATATTAAAAATGTTAGCATATACCAAAACAAAATATTTTTCATCATAAAGAGTGGGAGTAAGATACCAATTGAAAATAAAATCAATTGAAAGATAAAATAAGAAATTTTCTCCTCCTTTCATGAAATACCGATAAAAATAATGCATAAGCTTGTATGTAATACCAATTGAAATCAATTGACATTAAGAACTAAATAAAGTTTAGTAAGAAATAATTTGTGCTTTAAAAATGTATGTCAATATAAAATAAGTACAATCAAAATCATATATATGTATTAGAGCAATATTATGCTAATTTTGATATGATCCATGCATATATAGAAAACATGAGTATACAAAATGAATTTTCATTAAAATTATGTATATTTCATAACTACCTCCCCTTCATGCACATGTTTGAAAGATATTTTCATTTAAGAGCATACAAGGAATGGTTGCCCATCTAACCGCCCTTGGAAGGTAGGGGTTTTCAAAAAATAGGATTTGAAAATATTTTAATATATTTGAAAACTCTACCAAATTGAAGGATAATGAACTAATTTAAAGTACTTTTCAAGATTAGTTCGAAATCCTTCAAGTAAGGAATAAAACACAAATGTATCCATAGAATATGAAAATTACAGGAGAATCGACACTCAAAGAGCAATAAAGCATATATATATTTGTAGGCTGTCTAAAAATCACTAAAGACAAGTCATCAAAAAACAGAGTCTGAACTCTAGACGCAGGGCTAATCATAGCCATCACTGCAGCACCAAAACGCGAGGGTCGAAACATGCGTCTCAGCATCACTGCAGCACCAAGACGCGAGGGTCGAAACCCGCGTCTCAGCATCACTGCAGCACCAAGACGCGAGGGTCGAAACCCGCATCTCAGCATCACGTCAGCAACAAGGCGGAAGGCTCAAAACCCGCGTCTCGTTATAACTGCCCTCGTTATTGGGTCAATTACTGCCCACGTAATGAGGGAGTTAACCCCCATTATAGAGCATTTTCAGGGAGCACGTTCACCCCTGAAACCTCTATAAATAGCCCCGTTTGCTATGGAGAAGGGGTCGGTTGATCGGATAATTCTTGAACCTTCACTGAAAGGAAAAAGAGAGTTCGACTCTTCTAACAACTTGCTGCGTACAAGTTTATCTTTGCCTACAATCTCTTTGAGATTCCTGGTGGATAGGAGTTGTGTTACTCCGTCTGCTATCCAAAGAGAGGATTCCTAAGAGGTCCTGACGTTCACCCGGTCAACGAAAAACAAGATTCACTTTTCACCGCCACATCAAGAGCCCAGCACTAAACAAAGGGGAGATTCAAGTCTAAACATCTTCCTTCCCTTGTAGTAGGAGTATTGATCCGTTGTAATTCTTCATTGATTTAAGAAAATTTTACAAGGAACTTTTCTCCCACCAAACAAGAGATGGCGACTCCGCTGGAGACCACTTTCTCTACTGACGAGCAAGTTGTGGCGCAAGGTGACGTCACTTGTATGGGAAAAACGGTCGAATCACTTGTCGTGGAGTTCAACCAGGCGAAGTATGAAGAGTTCCTCTCTTCCGGCTCCAAGGGCCCTAAGGCGCGGGTCTACCACAAAGTCTCTTCGGGGATTTGCTCTCAAGTCCACTCTGAGATCCTCTCAGACGCGACTGGTGAGAAGGATGTCGTGGCTAACCGCATCATGCGTAACGCCCGCGTCAACGTCTCCCAGGAGACCCGTGTGGTTAACGTTCTTGATGTTCAGCCTGTTCATCCCCTTCCTCAGCGCCAGGTTACCGGGGGTTCCCTTCAACCCACACGACGTAACCGGAATGCCGAATGGCGACAGAGGCGGAGTGCGCGTCAACTATAAGTTGGAACAACTGTTTGTCCAACAGAGGTAGGACGCCAGGTTCAAACCGGCATCTCTTCTGAATCATGTCAGACATGTGAAGTCCGCGTTTGACAACCTAAACGTGAGATTCATCAAGCTCATGTTTCTGAAGCACCGCTTCCCAAACGCCACAAGTAGCAATGCGAAGTCTGTGCTCTTTATCAAAGACACGAGACTCGCGCCTCTGTACGCGGGACCCAGCAGCCCTGCGTTTCTCAAGCATCTCTACCCAGATGCGACAATCAGCAACGCGAGAGTCGCGTCTCTTCTCAGCAGAGACGCCAGACTCGCGTTTCAGTGCTGCAACGCAAGAGCTGCGTTCATGAGCCCCACGTCTTAGAACCTTGCGTCTCAGCTTTGCGAAGCAAGGAGAACTCTCGCAAGTTGAAAAGCCCTCGACAATCCGAGGCTAATCTCTTTGAACCCTCTCCCACAGATCTAAGGGATTATTTGACAACGAAGAGAAGTGCTGGTCTGATCACTCCATCGTGTTGCTGTGAACGGCTTATCACAATGTTCTCTGAGTGCCGTTGCAGTTCACATGCAAGCCGACAGTCTGGATTCAGACAGTTGATTCTAGCTCCCCGATCAGCTAAAAGAAATCGCTCCCACAGAAGGAGGACTTTCTCTGACACTGAGTACCCTGAAATCACTGCAAATATGACAAGTAGGAGTAGGGGAAAGCAACCTGTGGTCAGCTCTGACGAGTCTAACACAGAACCAGAAGGAGTGTATCAGCATACTCGCACTCGGATGGAGTAATTGCCCCGATCGATTACAGTACCCTGGCTCGGGGCATTGAAGCAAATGACTCGCATTCCACTATTGCAGAGTCGCAGGCTTCAAACTCTTTCCTTGAGAAGGAAGCCTTTATATACATGACAAATACTCCTGAGGAGACGGCCAGGCGCTTGGAGCAACAAGCCCAGGTCCAGAAGGAAAAATTCGAGATGATTCGTGCTCAACAAGAATCTATCGATACCCTCAAGCAGATGCTGGCACAATTGCTTGAAGATAAGAGGAAGTCAACCGACAAAACCTCCTCTAAAAAGTCTAAAGGCAAATGAAAAGAGGGAGAAAGCTCATCTTCTGTACATATCGAGGAGAAAGAGCAATCTATTTCTGGCTCGTCTAAATCCTCATCTAAGGGGAAAGAGAACCAGGACCATGGTGGGGTTCATTCTAAAAGAATGAATCAATTAGAGCAATGTCTTGAGGCCCTTACTAATCGGAAAGGCCTCCAAGAAGCAGGAGTGGTCTGGCCATATCCGTCCAAGTGGGACCTTATTCCATACCCTCCCAAGTTCAAAGCTCCGACCCACCAAGCATTGACGGCAAAGGGTCACCGAACCAACATATCTACTACTTAAAGTCTCAGACGGGGAACGTGGTAGATAACGATGCCATCTTGGCACGTTTATTCATCGGCACCCTAAAAGGGCTCGCCTTCGAATGGTTCATGAAGCTCCCAGAAGGCTCCATTAAAAATTGGGGTGATTTGGAGAAGTTCTTCCTGACACGCTTCTTTGAAGATGACTGAGAGGTCATAATGCCTGCTCTTTTGGCTACAAAGCAGAGAAAAAGGGAGTCCGTCAAATCTTTTGTAGTAAGATTTTGGAATGTAGCACTCTGATGTCCTAGCGGTATGACCTAGGTCACCCTGGTGGAAACATGCCGCCATAATCTATAAACTTTGCTCCTCGCCCAAATAGGAGTTGCTGAAAGCCGCACCTAGAAACAATTGGTCCAGTAAGGTGAATAGGCTGAAGAAATTGTCACCAGAGTTAGGGCAGAAGAAAACAAGCCCAGACCCGAAAGGTCGACAAGGCGTACGCCAGACGCATCCCTTCAAACAAAAAGGAAGGATAACTTGGCGACAGAAATCAAATCCCCTGTCAAACCTCAACCGGTCAAGGGAAGTGGCTCTTCAAGTCAGCCGCGTGCCAGTAAGCAGTATTCCTTCAAGGACGAACATGTTGACTCGCTGTTCAAATTACTTAACAAAAGCAACAGATTAAAGCTTCTTGAAGCTAGACGTCTTGAAGAAGTCGGTAAAACCGATAATCTTAACTACTGCTTGTATCATAGGATGCTGGGACACCCCGCCAAGAGCTGTTATGTCTTCAAAGACATCCTTCAGGCTCTAATTAATGCGGAGACATTAAAACTCCGTCCAGAGCAGAAGAAAGTGATGGCCAATATGACGTCATTTCTCCAGTTTGGAAGACAACCTCCAACACCCTGGAGTAGTCCCATCCCAAAAGGGGAACTAAGAATCGTCAATATAGACCCTCACCATCAGCAAGAGAAGGCTCTTGTACCTGTCCCCACACCTCAGGGGGAAGTTATGTGGGTTAATCCCGATCTTGTGGATGGCCAGCAATGGACCACTGTTACCAGCAGAAGGTCCAAAGGCAAGGCGAAGGCTTCGTCCTACAATGTGGTGTGCGTTTCTCCCCGAGAAGAGAAAACCGATGTTCCCTCACTGACTGATTCAGGAGAGGAAACAATAGTTCTCGCTGCGGAACCCAATCAACTTGTGGCGGAAACTCATTCGGGCCAGCCATATTTGAAAAAAGTATGACGAAATGGTAGCAACCCCCAAAACCCGTTACAGAGTCAGCCAAGCCCTCCACGAAACAACCCGTGGAGAGGCAGAAAGAGCTTCAATTTTCTAAAGCTCTCTCAAAAGGCAACGCGGAAGGATCCACAACACCTTACCGCTTTGACGTCCTGACTCAACTGGCCAATATCCCGGCCCGAATCACTCTTTACGAGCTCCTGAGGCTATCGAAGTCAACCAGAGAAGCATTAAGAGAGGCTCTAGCTAATGCTGAGGTTTTCATGACCCAGGTACCGGCTGGACCACAGGAGGAAGATGTAGAGGATTGCCTCCATGCCTCCCAAAATGCTCCCTACATCATCTTCATGGCAGATGATATGCAGGTTAAGGGGAAACATGATCGACCCCTATACTTCACAGGGTACATTGGATCATCTGAAGTGACCCGCATTCAGGTAGATTCAGGGTCCGCATTGAGCATTATGTCTCGCCGAGTCATGCAACATTTAGGGATTCCTACCCACCGATTGAGCGCCGCCCAGACTACCATTTATGGGTTCAATGCCAATGGAACCCGCCCAATGGGGAAGATCAAGCTCAAATGCCAAATTGGGGACTTAAAGTCGGAAGTGACGTGCTACGTAATCGATGCCGACACCTCATACAATTTGCTGCTTGGACGACCATAGATTCATCATAATTCCATCATTCCTTTCACTCTCCACCAAGTTATGAAATACATTGACAAGAGTGGAAAGGTACGAATATGATTGCCGAAAGGCATCCGTTCAAGGGAGTCGATATTTATTTCACAGACTCTCTCCTGTACCAGGATTCTGTGGAAACAAGCGAGAACCCGCAACCAGAGAAGCCAGACTCTGGTAATGAAGCTGACACCGAGCCAGAAAGAGAAGAGTGCATGTGGGAACTAGATCCACTTGTAACGAGCATTAATAAGCTCGATGTTAATAACACCGTCGACGATGTAGGGGGATGGTAAATTAATGAAGAGTTAGATTTGGCTTATTTTCTATGTTCGCTTCTGATTTAGTGCCGTCAGACACTAGTACTGAAGTGAATGATGACCCCTGGTCGGCAATGGATGCTTTGACATCATTGCATGTACCAGTGAAGTCATCCTTCGAAACGTACCAAGATGTCGGTGATGCGCAAGAATCAATATTCATGGTTCCAGCAAGATGGAAAGGCCAAAAACCAACTCTTTTCGGACAAATCAAATCCGAACCAATGTCCCGTGAAGAATCAGAAAGCGAGAAGGAACCTCCTCAGTTTGCTCATTATGAGCCAAATGTACTCAGAATGATAGAAAGCATGGGGTATGATCTGACAAACGGTCCTGGGTTGAACTTCGACAAAGGAACGAGAACACTACTCCTATCTTTCGTCCCGAAAGGGAAAATCCCTGATTATTATCATCAAACTCGCAGGGGGTTGGGCTATGTGTCAACTCCGATCCCATCAGCTTCTGAGTCTGAAGAGTCATTATGCCATAATTACTCATCGGGCACGTCATCGTGGGAGTCAGATGTTAGTGTCGGCAACATCTTCAGAGAACTTTCAGTAAATATGGTTTCAACAAGCCACCTGGAAGACAGAGATGAAGAGATGATCCAGTTTGATACAGATCCTTAGATCAAGCACTTAAATACTCTTTGGGATACTCGCTTTGAACAGTGCGAGCCGCCCACGGAGGATAAAGTTGCCCAGGTTAATCTGAAAGATGAGGCTAATCCTAAGCCCAATTTTATAAGCGAAAGCCTATCACCCTCCGAGAAAGAAGATTTAATATCTCTTGTGCAAAAGTATATAGATGTTTTCGCTTGGAATTTCGAGGACATGCTTGGACTTGATCCCCAAGTGGCCATGCATCACCTCAACATTAATTCAGACGTAAAGCCGGTCAAACAACAGCAGCGACGGTTTCGTCCAGAAATAATGGAGACAATTCAATCAGAGGTCAAAAAACTTATAGACTCTGGCTTCATTAGGGAAGAACAACATTCTAATTGGGTAGCCAATATCGTCCCCGTTGTCAAAAAGAACGGAAAGATTCGGATTTGTATTGATTTTTGCGATCTAAATGAGGACTATCCCAAAGACGAATTCCCTCTCCCAATCACGGATGTCATGATTGACAATACGTGTGGATGTGAGCGAATGTCCTTTGTGGATGGATTCTCAGGGTATAACCAAATCAAAATGTATCCTGATGATGAAAAACATACTTCTTTCAGGACACCACTGGGGGTATACTGCTACACCGTTATGCCCTTCGGACTGAAGAATGCGGGGGTTATATATCAGAGAGCTATGATTGCCATTTTCCACGAGTACATGCGTAAAACAGTGGAATGCTATGTTGACGACATTACAGTGAAAAGCCGCGCCAAAGGTGATCACATAATCGATTTGAAGGTAATCTTCGACATCATGCGGGCACATCAATTGAAGATGAACCCCACCAAATCCTTCCTGGGGGTGGCCAGTAGAAAATTCCTAGGGTTTGTGGTAACTTCTATAGGAATTCATTTGGATCCGAAAAAAGTTCGCGCTATCTAGGAGATGCAACCTCCGTGGAATCTCAGAGTACTTAGGGGATTGCAAGGACGATTGGCATACATCCAAAGGTTCATCTCAAATCTCTCCAGAAGATGCCAACCCTTTACCAAATTAATGAAAAAGGGTGTCTCATTCATTTGGGACGATGATTACCAACAAGCGTTCGAGGAGATCAAACGGTACCTCACGCAACCACCAGTCTTTACAGCTCTAGTGTCCGGAAAACCTTTCCTGATATACGTCCGAGCGATGGATCATTCTCTAAGAGCCTTACTAGCCCAGAATAATGATCAAGGACACGAGCAAGCAATCTATTATCTGAGTAGAACTATGATCGGGGCCGAACATCGATACAATCCGATCGAGAAGGAATGTTTGGCATTGGTGTTCGCTGTCCAGAAAATACGACACTACTTGATAGGCCAAACTATAAACGTCATATCAAGGGTTAACCCTTTGAGGTTACTCATGACAAAGCCATCGTCATTAAACGGCCGATTGGTAAAATTGGCCATACTGCTATCCCAATATAAAATGTGCTTTTTACCACAAAATGCCGTGAAGGGACAAGCGGTGGCGGATTTCTTGGCTGAGCATCCAGATCCGAGGGCAACCGAACTTTACGAGGATCTCCCAGACGAGGTCGCTGAAGTTTGTCTAACCCAGACATCTTTTGAAAGACAAGTGTGGTAACTCTTCTTTGACGGTGCATCGAGAATAGGTCTACAAGGACATGTCATAGCAGGAGTGGGGGTAGTACTCGTCTTCCTACAGAACTATGTGATTCCTCGAGCCTTCTCATTAACCGAGCCCTGCTCCAACAATGTAGCGGAGTACAATGCCCTTTTAATTGGAATGCAAATCACCGATGAGATTGGCGTTAAAAATCTCGAGGCATATGGTGACTCTAAACTTATCGTCAACCAAGTTCGTGGGGAGTACGAAGTCAGACATGAAGATCTATTATCCTATTACAACGCAACTGTCCACATGGCCGAGAGGTTCATAAACTTTTACATCGATCATGTACCCCGCCAGCAAAATGCGCATGCAGATGCACTAGCGTCTCTCGCTGCGTTTTTAGCCCTTCCAGCTGGAGTAATAGAGAAAATACTTGTCCACAGCCACGACTTGTATTACCCAAGAATCGCTTCTGACGATTACCGGAAGCCGACCGGAGACTGTCAAGTCAAAGAAGCTCTTAAGTCATCAACCGGCCCAGAGCCTAGAGACTGGCGATTCCCTTACATTGATTATGTCTTGTACGGCATCCTGCCTGATGATACCAAAGAAGCGGCTGCCATTAGAAGGAAAGCCCCCAAATTCTACTATAATGCGATCACGCGAACACTGTATCATCGGTCGCATGACGGGATCTTGCTTCGCTGTCTATCACAAAAAGAGGCACATGAGGTATTGAAAGAAGCGCATGACGGCATGTGTGGAGCGCATCAACCTGGTCCAAAACTTGGGGATCGACTCTGAAGATTGGGATATTATTGGCCTAAGATGATCCCTGACGCCATCACTTATGCCAAACGATGTCACGCCTGCCAAGTTCATGGCGATTTCATCCATCAAGCACCAGGATACCTCCACTCTATAACTTCTACCTGGCCATTTGAGATGTGGGACATGGACGTAGTTGGCCCCATAAGCCCACCATCATCAAAAGGACATCGGTTCATCTTAGCCATAACCGATTACTTCTCTAAATTGGCTGAAGCCATTCCTTTGAGGGGGTAAAGTCATCTGATGTGATCAAATTCGTTAAACATCACGTCATCTACCGTTTTGGTGTACCCCGGCGAATTGTCCATGACAATGGACCCCAGTTCGTCAGTCAGGCTTTCCAGAGGTTCTGCACTAAGTTCAGAATCCAGAGTGTGTCCTCAACGGCATACTACCCCGCTAATAATGGTCTTGCAGAAGCTTTCAACAAGACCATTGGCAAGCTTCTCAAGAAATTCGTCTCGAAAAGTCAGCATGACTGGGACGACAAATTAGGTGAATGCTTATGGGCCTATCGCACAACTGTTCGAACCCCAACAAAAGCTACACCATTTTCTTTGGTATATGGGTGTGAAGCCGTGCTTTCACTAGAAATTTAAATTCCATCTCTACGTGTCGCCTTGACAGCAGAGACGACAAAGGAGGGAAGCATCGACTGCGACTCCAAGAACTGGAGGCCTCAGATGATAAACGTCTGCAGACCCAACAGCAAATCGAGCTCTATCAAGTTCGGATTACCAGAGCCTTCAATAAGAAAGTTAAGGAGCAAACTTTCAAGAAAGGTGACCTTGTCTTAGCTGTCAGAAGACATATGGTAATGACACATAAGACAAAAGAAAAATTCCAGCCCAAATGGGAAGGACCATTGTAGTAGAGTCAGTCTACTCAAATGGAGCATATCGCCTCATAATTTCAAACGGTGATACACTCATGATGCCAATCAATGACAGATTCTTGGAGAAATACTATCCTTAACAGTACTTTTCCTCTGATCAAGTTAATATTACACCTCTGATCAAAACTCCAGATCCAAGAAAAGCTTCTTTCCTTTACTAGATCACATCACGATAGATCAGTGACAAGCTAATCGAGCACTGACTGCACCATGATGTATGATGTAAATATTGAGAAAGAAACAAAAGGCGAAACTTGGGTTTTAGTATTGCTCCCTTAATTAACATCCGACGCCTCCGACGGCTAAGGACAGAGGAAAATGTTGGCTTCTAAGCCCAACATAAGTCTTTGACAACTCATCATACTAAGGGGAATAGCATGGCTAGCCCAACTCAAATGGTAGTTGGTAAAGGCACAACAAATCCGTTGATAGCTGAGGGTTTGCTAAAAATCTTATGTAGACTTGGTCCCACTCTCTCCTCCAAAGTCACTTACCAATTCTCACCCATAGAATGGTATGACCATAAAAACACCGGTGTTCATCTCCCTAATGAAATGGACTGGATTCTGTCAAGTTAACATTAAACCTCTGACAAGCCAGATTTTTTCAATCCCTACTGGACCCGGTCAAGGTAATATTAAAACCCCTGACAACAAAACTCTTTAAAAATCCTCGCCGCTATGTTAATAGTACACCTCTAACGGCAAATTTCTAAAATCTCTTACCAATTCTCATACACAGAATGGTAGGTCCACAAAATATAGTCATTGCTACGTTAACATTATACCTCTGGCAATGAAAAATCTCAATACTCCCTAGTACTTGTCTCAACTCTATATGGAGTAGCAAGCCTTCAAATCTGTCAAGTTAACACTACACCTCTGACACTTTAAACTTCACTTGTCAATTCTCATCAATAGAATGACATGTCTTCAAAATTGCTCATATCGCAAATCAACCACTGTCAGGTTAACATTACACCTCTGACGAATTACTGTTAAGTTTAACACTACACCTCTAATAGTGATTGAGTTACTGCCAAGTTCAATATTAAACCTCTGACGGTTATTTTCCTCAGGCTTCCATATCGAAACTGAGATGAGCGACGCTAAGTTTAACATCACACCTCTAGCGTCCAGTTCATTGTTAAGTTTAACAATACACCTATGGCCATGACTTTCCCTCGGACTTCCTTGTCGAAGTCGAGATGATCAATGTCAAGTTCAAAATTACACCTCTAGCATTACCCTCACTGTCAAGTTAAACATTATACCTATGACGGTGACTCTTTCAGTTTTCCCAAATGAAGCTGAAACACTCTTGAGTTAAGTTAATATCACACCTCTGACTCACACCCTTGTCAAGTTAACATCACACTTCTGACAAGATTTAATTCAACCCGTTAAGTTAATATCACACCTCTTTACGGTAAAGGTTCTCCTAGATTCCCCGCGAGTCTAGTCTCACTTGTTATTCTTGTCAACAGAATAACAAGTCCACTTAAAAAATATTGTTAGGTTAACATTACACCGTTAACAGTGTTTTCATTAAATCCTCAACTGAGTCTTAGTCAAGTTAATACCAAACCATTGATGAAAATTCATTTGTAATCCTCCGTGGGGGTACAAATTCTACCTGTCATTCTCATTTATAGATTGGCAGGTCTACAAGAATTATCCTACTCCTGTCAAGTTAATATTACACCTCTGACGTCATTCTTTAATTCCTGAAACAGGATTTTTCCCAAACCTTGACTCGTTAAGATTATTATCATATTTTTAGCAAGTCAAAGATCCTTTACTTCTACTCGTCTGATTTTCAATGCAAAAAGAAAGGAATTCAAGAAAATAGAAGAAGACAAAAAAAAAGTGTCGCTTTTATTTATATCCAGACATATAAAAGTGATACAAGACGCTCTCTTATACAATAAGATTGAGTGTTACAATAAAGGAGTACAAAGAAGTCCCTCTCTCAGTAAAATGTTGCACTCACTCCCTGAAGCATTCTCACCACTCCAAATACAAGATGTTTGGAAGAGCGCCAAAGAAGGGCTAAGCACTATTGTGACGATCGGATGCTGATTACATCATGATGCATGATGTAAACATCGAAAGAGTCCATCGTTGACCAAGAACAATGGTGTTTCTTGAGGTCAAAATGCAGCAGAACCTTCTGATTTCACCCGACCAACTGGTGTAAACCATGATCCTTCGTTGATGAACATCTCTACCACCAGAAAGTCATCCAATGAACATGGATTTTTCGTCGATGTCACTTCTGGGGTGAGATTGGTGAAGGAAGAATCGAGACCTTACAGGTGACGTCCTCTTTCCTGTAACCTGCAAGAGGACCATACCCACCACTATACCCACTGTGACCATGACAAACCCGGGGGCACTGCCGGTGCATCATGTCCAATAAGGTCTTGACGGATATCATCAGTCGCGCAAATCCTCATCGCCCATAAACAGGAGCCTTGATTTCTCCTCCAGTGCTCGACCATCGAACAAGTTCGCTGGTCGATATATTCTCCCAAGGGCCCAGCGAATATGCAAAAGGCTGATGAAGGCTACCTATAGGAAATAAAAACCAGAAGGTTAGAATTCTGTTAAGACGGAAACAGAAAGGCTGAAGAACAGACGCGGCTATAGTTGTAAACTTCAGATGCGGAGATGACCAGTGCAGAAAGTCAAAATTCTGTTACGACAGAAATAGATGCGGTTGAAGTTGTGGACTTTAGATACGCACAGATCTGAACGCGGCCTGATTTTAGACCCATGTCTAAAATATGAGACGCAAAGAGGACCAGACGCGAAAGTTGCCACATCCTTGTTCGAGAAACAAGGGTTGCTACATCCAAGTCTGAAGCCCTCGAAAAGAATTAAAATTCTTTTAAGTCAACAACATCAAACGCGAGCTTTATATGCAAAGCTCGCGTCTCAAAGTCTAAGTATAGAGTTCATCACACTTGCGCCCAAAGGATTTTGAGTTAGAGTTCAGACTCAATCAACTCGCGCTTCATCAAGAAGTCTAAAAGACGCGACTTCCAAATAATGGCACACCAGTTAGACTTCAAGAGAAGGTCAAGAGAGTGAATCTCTTTAAGGGACAGGAAAACCGAAACTGAGCAGGGCTGAGTATTTCATTGCAACAAGCGGTTCCTACTCGCAGAAGAACCCTCTAGAAGTTGAACTTTATGCATCAAGGCGCGGTCATAAAAAGTACTCAGAGGGATACTTTTTGATCTTGAGATCACTTGACAGTGATAATCTTCAGGAAAGATTAAAGAAAAGCATGAAAGCTTTGAGTTTTTGCTGTCCATGAGGGCACATCCCATTGAAGGAAGAAGATTAAGTCAAGATGAAGACCCTCAGACCGCCTGCTCTTAAGGAAAACAGTCTAAGCAATGGACTGTTAATGTGGCGAGTCCTATTTATAGGCCAGCTATAAGGCCTGTAATTAATGGCGTAAAAATCAGAGCCATCGGCCTTAATTCCCGCACGAACGTCAAAGCCCAATAAAGGCTGACGCGTGGATTGTCGCTTCGGGAAACATCAGAGGACGCAAGTCCCCAATCGTCAATGCCGACTTGGCATTTAAAGATTTAACGTCAAAGCCCAATAAAGAGCCGACGCGTGGACTGCCACTTCGGGAAACATTGAAGGACACAGGTACCCAATCGTCAACGCCGACTTGGCATTTAAAGGTCCAACCAGATCTTTAAGACGGGTTGCATGTGACGCTTGGGAGGTTGCGTTAAGCGCAGACTCAAAGGTCGCGTCCTGAAACCTGCGTCCCTTCATGAACCCGAAGGATGCGTTCTTTTCATTCCTGCTAAGAGATCCGTGACCGCGTCTCTTGGAGTGGTTCAGAGTCGCATCTCCTCAGCGAATGGGGTCAATTCAGAGGTTGCGTCTTGAGTTCACATCAACATACAAAAACTTAAAAGCTGCATCCTGAAGCTTGCGTCCTCAACAACCAGAGAAGACCCACGTCATTCTTGAGGAGCCCGGAATTGCGCCTCCATTGTGAGATGAAAGTCATATCTCCATCATAAACTCAATACAGCCTGAGTTTGCGCCTTATCAAGGGTCCAGAGACACGTCTCTACTGAGCCAGTGCCGCGTCCCCATCAATTAGCTGAGATCCATGCGTCAGTTTTGAGGAGCCTAAGACCGCGTCTCCACTGCATCATGACAGAATTAAGGGCCGCGTCTATGGATCTGCGTCCTTTCATAAATATGAAGGATGCATCCCCTTTATTGAAGAACACAAATTCACGTCTCAGAATAATGCTTTTTTGTCTTTAAGCCAGAGCTGCGTCCTTATCGAAAAGAAAGGTTCGCTCGTCTTCCTTGATAAGCCTGAACGGCGTCTTCATTAATGAGTCAGAGTCGCGTCTCCCAGAATCGCGTCTCCACTATGAATGAAAGCCGCGTCTCGCTCAGGAACTCAGTTCAGCCTGAGTTTATTATTCATGGCCGATTAAAGACTACGTTTTACAAATAGTCAAAGACTACGGTTATGAAAATTGAGTTCATCTACAGCGAGTAAAAAACTTGAAAGGATGAAGATGGAGCAAAATTTGGAAGACTTTTATAATTTGATTCAAAAATAGTAAAAGTAATACAGACACTCTTGACAAATAGAGTGTTAAAAAAAAGGTGAACAATACAAAAAGGAGAAGAAGGCTAATAATCTTGCTTCGCCAAAGAACGAATTTGTTCCCGGAGATGATGCATCTCGTGCTGACGTGCCCTTTCAGCCTCCATCAGCGCTTGGACACACAGCTCCTCCTCAGACAAAAATCTCTTCGCAGCCAGTTGCGCTTGAAGAGACTCCAACCTGGAGGAATGAGCAGAGAGGTTTTCTTCAGCCTATGTCCTGACAGTTTCCAGCTCCTCCAGCCTTTTTCTAGCAGCGACAAGCCTCTGCTCATTGGTCTCGATCAAGGCTTGTGCCCTGGCAATGGTAGCTCGAGCAGTGGCAATAACCTGCTCTGCACTCTGTATGACGATTTAGATTCCTTGGAATCGCCAATCAGCCTTTGGTGGTCAGCTTGGAAATGCTGGAGATGGCGGGTCTCTTCAGCTATTTGTTCCTCCATCTCCTTTCGCTCATGTTCTTGAGCGGCAAGAAGCTTACTCAGAGTTGTCCTAGCCTCATCTACTGAGCCAGCATTCTCCAGAGTCTTGAGCTCCCTCAGGTGGATCCCCAGCTGCTCCACCAGCATCAAGCATGCCCTAGCCTGCGAAGGACTCCCAGTATGAGCAATGTTCTCGATCTGATTTTCGAGAAGTATTCGGGCAAACTCGAAAGAGCTGCCCCCAGAAAGGATCAGGTCAATACAAGATCTCATGGAAGTAAAAAATTGCTGCACCATTTGAAGTGCTAGCTCTTCTATGATGTCGTTAGCTGGAGATAACCCTGCTGATGTACTCCCAGACCCCCTTTCCATGACAGTGTGAGAGACGGGAACCAGTTCAGCTTGCGCAGGAGTGAGGCCGACGATAGGTTCGTCAGGTACTGAGGTAGTCACTGATACCTCCGGGATGGTTATTGTCGTAGCAGCCTCCACTGCAACAGGAGCAACAGCAAACCTTGCGGCATCGGCTTCCTCGGTCGAAATTTGGACTGTGCTATCTTCTGCGTCAATGCTTGCCGCAGGATCCTCTATTTGAGCTACCCCAGTGCTCTCTGCAAACCACTAAAATGTTAGTGATAACAATAAAAAGGAGAATATTTAATACGTCAGTATTCTCTTACCAAGTTGAGGATCTGAAGATGATGAATTCCTGGATAGGTCGGGTGGGGTTGAGGCCTCCCTGACCTCGACGATTGTGTCTCTTGAGGCATTCGGTAATAGGAGCCTCAAGCCCTCCTGTTGGGCCAGCTCTTGGATCATCTCCTCAATATGAGAGAAAGTTGTGGCTTCACTGTCGACAGCCAGCCCTATAGTAGAAAATCAAAAGAAAATGTCAGAACCCTTTCCTAACTTGAGGAGGAGCCGTTCAAGAAGACAAGGAGAGTACCTTCGGTAGCAGTAATTATTGCTATCGGCGAAGCCGTCACAGGGTCGCATCCCTGTATCTCTTCCTCTGAAATATGCGAGAATTTGCTCATATCAGGAAGAGCGGTTTCGTCGCCGACATCGATTTCTTTGCCAGAATAATACCCATGTTCTTCGGACGATGAAGACGACAGTTCAACACAAGAGGTCTCAGCAATCGAGACCCTACTACTGAGTACCCCAGTAGTGGGGCTGGGGTCAACAACTCGCGAAGGGGCATCAATACACTGGGAGACCTGGGCTATTGCATCTCAACCCTTCTCTCATGAACTAAAGAAGGCCCAGGCTGAGTTGAGACTCCCGGGATCTCAACGTCATCCCTCCATACCAAGTCAACTTCGGGTCGCTCGGCCTCTTCAGCTATGGCGGGTTCACCTGCAAGTTCCCCTTCTTCTAGGATCATGGGACCCCTGCTGCGTAGACCGCGAGGACGAAGAAGGGGGATCGCCTCTTCATCTTCCTCTTCCTCCCTCTGCTCCTCAACACCAGAAGGAACTACCTCGGGCATTGAAGCTTCAGCCTCCGATTCCTTCCTAGCCTTCTTCAGGATAGGCTCGCCCTTGGAAGCAGAACTGTGGGAACGTTTGGACACAGCCTGCCGACTCTTTTAATGGGCTGCTCCTTGGGTGCTGCTGCCCTTGGTCCCGTCCTGTTTCTTTCTCGGCTGCCTGATATTCGTCCATACCTCGCATGCGTTTGTTGGACTCTAATTTGTCCTTATAAGACGCTTTGATGCTCTTAATGCACGAGATATTTATTCTGAAACCAGGCATCTTACTAGCCAGGGAGTACCAAGTACAGTAGCTGAGGCTAGTATAACAATTGGGCGTCTTGTGAGGTAAGCTGAAAACAGCTTTTGTCCCTCTAGCCACACTATAGTACCATGCCCGAGCACCTTCAAACAAATTCCCACTGAAGGAGAGATTAGCATTGGGGCTGCCGATATATAGTTGATCATAGCCAAACTGTCGAGCAAAATGACTCGGCATGTAAGGCTCGATTGTACATAAATTCTCTTGCCGAAAGAGCAGATACCCAGGCCGAATATTAATCAGCCACCAGAAGACTCCTGATGGCAGCCTTGTGAAATCATCTGGTCCCGCAAGGTCGGTGAATTTATCCCCGTAAGATGCATCAGCAATCTCGGGAAGCAACGGTCGAGATGATAGTTCGAAGCGTTCAGAATACATTTCCGAACGTAGAACATGTAATAGCAAGACCAGCTTGAGTTCTCCAGCTTCTGCACAAAAGGGACAAACCCCGCAGACAGAGGCACCGCCGTCATCAGCGAAGGGCAGTGCATAACGTACCAAGCCATCAAGTACGTATACGGAAGCTCGATCCTGGGGTCAGGGGACTTTACTCTCGGCCTTCCCTCCGAATCAACTTCTGGCCTGCCCTTGGAGTCGACAATGGCCTCCACTTAGCACAGGCTTTTAACTAGAGCCCGTAATCCGCTTTGAATTCCAGCCACCATTGCTGGAAGGAGGGCGATAGACTTTTCGTAGGCCAGCAAAATCGCCGGGTACACCACATCGACGACAATTACTTCATGTGGCAGTGTTGGCACCACACAACGCTTCAGTCATAGCATAAAGAAGCCCGCCAATAGCGCCCGGTCAGAAATGGGAACTTGGGCCTGATGATGAAAACTTTCAAAAACCGTATCAGGTTTGAAAGTTTCCTCATTTGACTCCATGGTGTAAGAGCTCGCGGAGGCGTTGATCCTCTCATTAATTTCTTCGTCAGTGCAAGGAGACAGGCTGGTCACTGGGCTGTCCTTCTCATTTATACCATTGAATAGGTAACTCGCCCAAAGACATCTGCTTGACACCCCTGTTCCTCCAAGAGGTTATTTGGCCGCAGATGTGAAAGTGGCACAACACTTCCCAGTATGTCTCGTACACCTAAGGGTTCTCCTTCTTCAAGAGATGAAGTTCTTCAGAAGTCGGAACGTATTCTTCATAAGGGGCTTCTCCCATAACAAGCCCCGAGACTTCATACAGTTCATGAAGAGCGAGCCCTATCTCTCCGAATGGAGTAAAAAATGTGCCTGTCAAAGGATTATAATGCTCCAGGATGGCATAAAAATTGTGGGAACTTTGCGGGAGGCCATACTATACGGCCCTGACCGAGTGATACAGCCCCACCTGCTGCAGCAGAGATCCAAGTTCGACAGGGACAAATCAAGCCATCCTACCCCACCAGGATCTGTTGGAAGAATGAACCCACCCGAGCGGATGAAAGTCGACGGGAAAATCACCCCTAGCCTTCATGAACTGATTGATGAAGGTGGTGCCAAGCTGAGGGGTCTCTCCTCTCGGATATTCAGATCTGACCAATCCGGGGAATAAACCAAAGACCTCTTTTTCATGGCCAGCAGAGTGTAATTCTTTGGCACCTAGTCTGCCAAGAGAGACACCGGAGACAAATCGGGAAAGATCCCAATCCATCGCACGATGAACAGACATGTGTTGTAGATAGGACAAGGGATACATCCTCTCCATGTTGGGAAGAAAGAACCACCTGTCTCCTATCTGACGAAGCCACTTATAGTCCCCATCATGTAGCATCCTATCGTCCTCGTCAATGTCATCACCAAAGAGGAAACAGGCTTCCGTAATGGAGTGCGAGAATCCGTCTCAAACAGTCCATCAGAGATAATCTCCCGGAGGGTCACCATACTGGCCTTGGAGATCCTCTCCTTTCGCTCCTTCGACTTACCAGTAGTCACAGGAGCAGTTTTCTATAGCACGAAGGTCAGATTACGATCAGCGCCACCTACATGCCCAAAGTGACACTTTTTGGATAAAGGGTTGGAGGAGTATCGTACTGCAAAGAGAACGACACTTGGTTAGAAACCTAAAAGAAAATGGCTAAGTGTTTGAAATTCAAATGCAGGGGGAATCCAGACGCGGAGACCAGTAAAATCTGCGTCCAGACTCAAAAAATGTGAGGCTTGCATGAAGCCCGTATTTCAAAATTCAGAACTTAGAAAAAAATTTCTAAATATCGGATTCAGACGCGAGATTCATTAAAACTTGCATCTGATCTTACAAGACGCAAAATTGTAAGAACTCTGCATCTGAAATCCTCACACTTAGAAAATTTTTTTGAGTGCTGAACTCAAGACACAGGGCTCAATGAGGCCTGCGTTCAGCAAACAGATACGGACTCAGATTGATGAAGTAAAGATTCGGAAGTCTTCAAACTCGCATCTTGTCCACCAATTCAAGAACCGTGTCTGACGATCAAACACGGGCACGAACCTCGCGTTGGCGATTCACATTCAAAAAGGACTTAGGAGTTGAAAGAACTCTATAAGCCCCTTCAATGATGAAAACTCAAATCAGATGGTTTTACTACATGAAATAGGGGCCTCCTGTATGGAAGAACCACCCATTTGAATCTCCGGAGCGACAGCGCTTGAAAACGAAGAAACGGGTTTGGTCTTGGGTGCCATTTCGACCGTGAGATCACTGTTGAAGATGGTGTAAATGAAAAAAAGTTTCGAGCTTTTCTTAACCTTAAAAGGCTCGACGAACAAGAAGAGTCTAATGATGACTCTTGAAAGACGGTTGTCTTTTATAGGCACAGAAATTCCCAGAGATACGCGGCGCCTGACTCGAGGCCTAATCCCCGTCTGACGCGTGGCGTGCATATTAAATGCAACGCAAAATTCGCGCGCAAATGCAACGCAAAATTCGCGCGCCGAAGGAAAGATGTCCCTTCAATTCCGCCGGACATGTGACAACGCGCCCACAATGCGGAGTCGTGTTTAACGGAAAACCGCGTTCCTCCAAAAGTCACGCCTCTTCAGCAAGGCCAAAGTCGCGCCTAGTTCACAGAGTGAGAGCTGCTTCTTCATCTTAAAGGTCGCGTCCCTACAAGAGCCGCATTTCTTCAGCAAGCTAATAGATGCGTCCCCACTCCAAGTGAGGACTGTGTCTTTAAAGCAACATGACCCCTGCGTCTACAAGACTGGCATTCAGTCTTTACTTCTGTAATTCAGTTCAACAGTACACTGGCACAAGTAGATGACTGATCACCCCTGATTCAAATTACACCAACAACAAGCTTAGAGCACTGGGGAGGTCTAGACTGCGTATCTAGACACTCGCCACGATCATTTTTGACGGCTTCAAAGGGTTTCACAGGACACTCACGAAGACCATATTTCAGACAGGATCAAACTCAGGGCATCTCAATTGATTGTCAGTATAATCATGAGAAGTATGAATTCAACCAGAGTCTAAAGTATTTCGAAATCCGTCCCAGTCAACCGCAGAATGTCAAAAACTTTGGAGGGGTTTCTGTAGGCTGTCTAAAAATCACTAAAGACAAGTCATCAAAAAACAGAGTCCGAACTCCAGACGCATGGCTAATCATAGCCATCACTGCAGCACCAAGACGCGAGGGTCGAAACCCGCGTCTCAGCATCACTGCAGCACCAAGACGCGAGGGTCGAAACCCGCGTCTCAGCATCACTGCAGCACCAAGACGTGAGGGTCGAAACCCGCGTCTTAGTATTACGTCAGCAACAAGGCGCAAGGCTCGAAACCCGCGCCTCGGTTATAACTACCCTCGTTATTGAGTCAATTACTGCCCACGTAATGAGGGAGTTAACTCCCATTATGGAGCATTTTCAGCGGGCACGTTCACCCCTGAAACCTCTATAAATGCCCCGTTTGCTATGGAGAAGGGGTCGGTTGATCGGATAATTCTTGAACCTTCACTGAAAGGAAAAAAGAGAGTTCAACTCTTCTAACAACTTGCTGCGTACAAGTTTGTCTTTACCTACAATCTCTTTGAGATTCTTGGTGGATAGAAGCTGTGTTACTCCGTCTGCTATCCAAAGAGAGGATTCCCAAGAGGTCCTGACGTTCACCTGGTTAACGGAAAATAAGATTCACTTCCACCGCCACATCAAGAACCCAGCACTAAACAAAGGGGAGATTCAAGTCTAAACATCTTCCCTCCCTTGTAGTAGGAGTATTGATCCGTTGTAATTCTTCATTGATTCAAGGAAATTTTACAGGGAACTTTTCTCCCACCAAACAATATTCTCATGAAACAAAATAATGAGTAAACAAAATATGTCGAGTGTAAGAATCATGTAATGAGCATAATCATGGAGTTAGGCAATGAAGCTCAATTGAAATTCCTTTTATCAAAAGTAAGAAATCATCAAAACTCAAGAAATTCTATTTTTATCAAAAACAAAACAAGTTTCAAGATATATGTATGTTTTGTTGAAACTAAAAGTATATATACATATCCCAAACATAACGAGTGTACAAAGAATATTGCAAGAAGGCAAGTGACTCTAGGATATACATTTATATCTATTAGTTTTAAACAAAATTAACATATACGTGAAGCTAAACATAATTTTTATGAAAACATGTATAAAAATAGGGAATACAAGTTAAGATGTAAGAATCATCAAAATAAGTTTATACATGTACACCTAATGGGTACAAATGAGCAATAAAGTACAAACACATGATAATCAAATGTGGATCACTAGTTGTATAAGTATAAATACAAGTTCTAATAAAAATTATATCTAAACATGTAATCAAAACATGAAGTGTAAAAACATAAACAAACATGATCATTAGGGTAAATGCACGTGTTTTAGAATTAGTATATACATAGTTGTTAAACAATGGTGAGAACACAAAAATATGAATCCATATGAACATGAATGTATCTAAAAGACTATCTATGTATAACACATGTCTAATAACATTGCATTTAACATAATGAAGAAGAAATCATGACATGCTAAAAATTATTAATTATAAAGCATGTAAACATAAATGGGAGTAAGAGATAGTTACCAAACTGAGTGAACTAATCACTATATCTCCAAAGCTTGGTGGTCCTCCTACCTAACTTCCTTTGAAAGTGATGCATCCATAAATATGATCTTGAGTTCAGAATGCATCCACCATAAGACACCAACACTCTCACGTCTTGTGAGAGCTCACACCTACATTACATAAAGTAGGAGCAGATTTTGGTGCCCACACTTTCTTGGATCCATGGGGTTTAGCACCTTTCCTAACTCAATCAAACTTATTTGTAAAATTTAAATCATGTATTCTATTATAACAAAATTTTCAAAGGTGGCCCTTGCGACCACAATGTGTACACGTGTACATTCTAGCATATAAGGTGTTATGTGTGTGAACATGAGAAGCATGTGTATATTGTGGATGATGTGCATGAATATGTGGTGCATGTTTCTTGCGAAACATGAATTCCAATTTCTTGTGATCCATAGCACATTAGCTCAAAGTGGAGCCCAAACAATCAACACTTTTCTCAACATGCAAATATCATCAATAATAGTTGAAGAAGAAGTGGAGCAAGCATTCTTATCATTAGGAGATGTATCAATAGAAGCATGGCAAGAATGGGAAGCAAAATAATTTTCAAAGAAGTGTTTTCTTTTGAATTGCAATCTAATTCCTTTGAAATTAATACAATTCTGTTTTTTTTAAAAAACATTGTTCTCTTTTAAAACAAAATCTAGTTTTGAAGACAAAACTTCATTTTTCTTCAAACCTATATCAAAATCATTTTATTCTTTAAAATTTCATTTTCTTTTACGATAAGATCTAGTTGGAATTTCAATGAGTCCTTTTCATTTGAAATCTCAACCTTTTCTTGCAAAATCATATATAGTTTTGAAAACAAATTTTTTATTTTCTTCTTTTAGGTCAAAACTCTTGATTTTTAAAAGTTTGTATTTTGAAAACAAGTTTTCACAAATTATGGATAGTTCTTCATTTAAAACATGCGCATCCAACATGATCATTATTTGAAGAACTAGCGCTAACATCTAGATAAGTATCCGAATGTATCTCAAGGGAGTCAATCTCTTGGATCATGAAGCAAGCTTAATCGGACTCATCTCTTCTTGGTTCCTTCTCCACATAGTTTGTCATTTGTTACTCGGGAGAGGTCAATGTGTTCCACACTGCAAAAATGGAATCACAATGAAAAACAACGGATGAATATTCTTTACTAAGTGTATGCTTTAGTGCTTTTAAGGCTTATGCATTAGCCCCTAAGTACTTGTCATTACCAATATAAGATTTCTTGGTAGTGACAAGATAGACATGTAATCATAGGGCTTTTAAATAAGCACTGATCTTAAATTATCACATGTCAATGTTGGAAACATCATATATGGGAGGGGCAAGATAGTCTATGAGTATAAACTAATATGTGTGCAATGCAAATCTAGATTAGTAATGAGGATCTCACTCCTAGGTGGTTAAACCGAATATTAGGAGCAGAGGCTTTTATACCAGTTGAAAGTACACCTAGAGGGTGGTGAATAAGTGTACTAGCTAATCTAGAACAAATGATACCGAATTAAAAACTAATTTGCAAACATACTATGTGTAATAAAGAGTAAGCCTGAATTTCTCGTGAAGGGTCTGGAACTACTCCTCTAGATTTTTCTAGACTAAGAGTTGAGGTGCTTTTAAAAGCTCTCTTGATTCAACACAAGTGTGGTCATGTATTAGAATGAGCAATAAAGACAATGCAAGATATAAAGAGAGATAGAGTTGAGAGATAGTGGATCAAACGCAAATACAAAGATATATTTCGAGGTTCGAGTCACTGCTTTATGACCCCGCATTCACACAGAAGGATTTTCATTACGTCCACATAGGACCTTCCACAAAGGGACCTCCACTGAGGAATTACAACTTAACACTTAGAGTACACAACTTCTCTCTTAATACATAAACACCTCTACACAAGAGGGAAGGCACAAAGCCTAGCACAAAGTAAGGAGAAAATAAAACTTAGTGATCCAATGATCACAAACTCTCTCTGGTGATCTTAAAAGATCATAAACAATTTTCTTACAAAAACAGGGTCTTATAAATAAGTATAGAATTGATAGCTCAAGTGTGAGAAAATAAAGTGTTTTAAAAAGAAATAATGAAGAAAACACTTGAGAAAAGTTTCTTGATAGATATGTAAAATGAAGAACAAAACAAATTTCTCAAATCTAGCTTTTCTTTGATTTTCCGAAAACATTAAAAACAAATAAAGACAGAGAATTTTGGCACAAAAACTCTTTTGAAAACTTTGTTAAAAACACTTGAGAAGGTGGGAAAAATTCACTTGAAAATCTTAGTGAAAACTGGCCTCAAAGACCTATTTATATAGGGGTTTGAAAATATAACCGTAGGGGTCCAGAACATGTCAGAAATGACCTATCGGTCAACCGCCCCGATCGACCGCCAACGGTCGGATTTCCAACCGTTGGGGTTATCGATCGACCGGTCGGTCGACCGCCCTAAGGCACAGTGAGATCTTTCTCACTATCGGTCGACCGCCCGGCTGACCGAGGCCAAAACCAGAGAGCTCCCTCTCTGGGTCGGTCGACCGGGGCCATTTCCATGGAGCAGACTCTCTGAAACGGTAGACTGCTCAGTCGACCGCTAAAGCCTGTGCACTTCTGTGCACGTCGGTTGACCAATCGATCGACCGATCCAGGCTTCGGTTGACCGGTCAGTCAACCGTTAGCAGCCCAAAAATCAGGGTTATAAGTTTGAAAAGTTAGCTTTTATATACCTATAAAATCCCATAAAATCACATAAAATTCACAAAAATAAGTTCTTATAAATATATGAAGTATAAATATGTGAGCAAACATCAACACATTTTACAAAATATTTGAACTATTTTTGAGGCTTGGAAATTAAACTTGGAATCAAAAACGAAAACTTTTAAAACTTAGATTTTGAAATGAAAATCCGTTTTCTCCAAAATTTGTATAAATACAAAAATATGATATAGAAACACTTTTGAAGCATATTGTGTAGGATAGAATCCAATGCACATGGTAAATGATATATCTATGTTTTTGATAATAAATCCAAAACTAAATTTTGTTAAAAAACAAAACTTGAAACCATGACTAGATATACATCAAAGTAAGTTTCTAAACATTATGAACCAAACAATGTATATGGATGAATCCACTATACATATAAACTATATAAAGTACTTTAGATGAAACCTATCCATGAAACCAAAAGTTATATTCTTGAAAATCCAAAACCGCTTAAACCGAAACCAATAAACTTTTGACTTGTGTGTGTGAACTTGAGCGTATCAAAATTAGGCTATCCTTACACAAGGTCTAAACTAAAACAAAACTAAACAAACCGAGGTCTTCTAGTAAATCTTCTTCTCCAAGATGACTCGATCCAAACCCGATCCAAAGAGTTTGACTCCAACCCAGTACTATGCGATCTTGACGTGCGAGCTCTTGAATCATCATGTGTTAGCTCCAAAACTTGACTTTAAATTCTTTATTGAAACTAAACACCTACTAAAATCTTGATCAATAACTGAAACTATATAAATACAAGATCATTAGTAAACTAACCTTCATAAGTTAGTCATCATCAAAACTTAGGTGAAAGGACTCTGGGCCAACAGATTTAACCTTGTTTCTTTCAAAGAACTCATTTTGACGCATGTACGTTTAAAATTATGTTTAAAAGGAAGACAAGCAAAATAAATGCAAAATTTTGACAGATTTTTATGAACCTGTTTTAAACACATTGAGCCCTTTTAAAGCATTTTTAGGGGGAAAATGTTTTTTTTATCATCTTTAATAAATTATTATTAATTATTTTCATTTAGATAATTTTTGAACTTTATATGTGATATAGTCATATATTCTTTTTAGAAAACGCATTTACCTATCAAGCAACCTAAAATAAGCTACAATTTTCATAAAATGTTTTTTTATCATCTTTAATAAATTATTATCAATTATTTCATTTAGATAATTTTTGAACTTTATATGTGACTCATATAGTCATATATTCCTTTTAGTAAACACATTTACCTATCAAGCAACCAAAAATAAGCTACAATTTTCACAAATTAATGACTATGGGCCTGTTTGTTTCATTGCAAAACGTCGCAAGTCGTAAGTCGTAAAATGAGAATGGAAAAAGTGAACTGTAGCAGAGAAAATATATTGTGTTTTACGGTGTTGGTTGATAAAGTGAAGTGTAAATGGAAAAGTATATTGCGTTTTACGGTGTTTGGTTGATAAAGTGAAAGTGTAAATGGTAAAGTATATTGTGTTTTACGGTGTTTGGTTGGTAATGTTAAAGTGTAAGTGGAAAAGTTGACCACAAAATTAACTGTAACAGTGATTTAAATATTATAAATACTATTAAATTAAATCTACTATTGCAAATTAAATTGTATTAATAAATTTGAGATAAAAAATAATAATCTTAATATTTTATTTATAACAATAATATTAATAAAATATTAGTATAAATAGTAAAATATTACTAAAATATTAACTAAATAAATAATATAAAATTTTAAAAAAATCTAAAGAACGTTAATAAAATTTTAAGAATACTAATAAAATATAAATATTAAAAAATCTACAAAAATAATAAAATATAGTTATAATATTATAATATTAAAAATAGTTGAAAATTATTATAATATAAATTTTATTATAATATTTTTGTAATATTATAGAAATATAAAATTAACAAAGTAAAATATAATTATAATTTAATAATAATTATCGTTATAGTATTATTATACTGAATTATTATTACAATATTAGCATAATAAAATATTAATATAATAATAAAATATATTATGATATTAATAAAGTAATTTTTTATATTAAAAAATAAATAATCAAATATATAGTAATTTTATATTAAAGTATAATATTGTTATATTAATAAAATATTAATTCTAAATAAAATAATAAAAAATTGAATAAGTATTAATAAAATAATAAAGTATTAAATAAAATATTAAATAAAAATATTAGTTAAAATAGTAAAATATTAAATATTAAAACAATATTAAAAACAATAAAAAAATTAAAGATTAAAAATATTAAATATTAAAATTAGAAATTAAACACTATTAAAATATTAAATATTTAATAATATTAAATTATATATTGATTATCAAGTAACTGTTTTGAACTGTAAGTGTACTACAAGTGAGAGTTACATGACCACAAAATTAACTGTAGCATCTGTAAGTGGGAAAATATGAGTGTAAAAGTGAGATTTACATGACCACAAATTTAACTGTAGCAACTGCAAGTAGGAAAAGAAGAGTTGCACTTTGCAACTTGTTTTTCAGCGAAACAAATAACGGAAAATGGAAAAGAAGTTTTACGACTTGCGTTTTGCGGCAAAACAAACACGCCCAACCAGACATTATTTTTCGTAATAGCTATATATCTCAGCAAATTAGGTGTAACATATTAGAATTTTCTCATAAATTATTTGTATTTTAAGAAGTAAACCGCTTAAAGCACAAACCCTTAATTAGTAGAATTTTTTTTTGTTTTCATTATTTTTTTGTATTCTAAATACTAAATACCTATTTTTGGATGCAAAATCGTGTAAACGGGTTGAATGTAAAAATGCGATTCGACCTGGTAATTAACGGTTTACGGATTCGGGTTGCACCACCCAACTCAATAACTACCAATAACAAACAAACCCCAAGAGACCCGCGCAAAGCGCACCTTCTCCTAACAGAAAACTTCCAAAAAAGGGAGCCTCTCTCTCTCTCTCTCTCTCTCTCTCTCTGTTTCCTGCCCCAGAATAAACAGAGTACTCTGTTTTTTATTAATGGCCCATTCACTCCCCTCCTCCAAGACCAATCTCCCTAAATGCTCAACTAATCCTCAAAATTCCCACAATGTTCACCCTTTCTTCTTCCTACATCTCCTCTCTTGTTGGCATTTGTTACATTGAGCGAGACGCCAATTTCTTCCCTCCCCTGTTTCAGTCGCGATGCAAGGGGGAGGGGAGACTAGAGAGGCATTGTCCCTTGATTTTCTCTATTTTTTTTAAAAAAAAAATCCTTATTGTCTATTTATTTTGGAATTTGAGATTTGGGTTTCGATTTTGGTGTCTTGAGATTGAAAACATGAGTTGCTGTCCTTGTATGAGCCCTCGCCAGAGGGATGCTCGGCGGAGAATGGACGAGGCCTCTACTCCGAAATCTCGATCCTTGTCTAGCTTCATTAGTACATTGGGTACCTTTATAAATTTCTTTTTTTTTTTTTTTTGGGTTTTTCTCTAGTTTTTGATTCATTGAGAATTGTTGTGTTCAGGGGAGGAAGAGACCGGAGGACTTCCGACGTCCCCCAATGCAGAGAACATTGGCACCACGCAGCAGTTTCTCTCTCCGAGATCTCAGCGTGGCAACGAACAATTTTAGAGAGGCCAATTTGATTGGGGAAGGTGGATTTGGGAGAGTTTTCAAAGGGTGTCTTGACACTGGACAGGCAAAATTTCTCCTTCGTTTCTATTGTAGGCTTAGTGTTTGATGAAATGCCTAGCTCGGTTAAGAATTTGGGACACTGAAAAAGTTGGGGTTTTTTAGGGCAGGTTGTGGCGATTAAGCAGTTGAATCGGGAAGGGATGCAAGGGAGCAAAGAGTTCCTTGTGGAGTGTCTCATGTTGATCATGCTGGACCATGAAAATCTTGTTAATTTGATTGGGTATTGCGCGCAAGGAGATGAGAGGCTCCTGGTTTATGAGTACATGGCGAAAGGTTGCTTGGAGCACCACCTGTTTGGTAAGATCTTTCATTTTTATTGACATCTTTAATCTAATTTGTGTTTTTTTTCTTTGTTTCTGTATCCCACCTTCCCTGTGGAGTTATTAATGTTCAAGATACATCATACATGTCTAACCATTGGTTGTGAGTCTTGTTACAAAAGATAATGCTACAACAATTTAACTTTTTTCTTTTTGAGATCTTTCTTGATTGGTATCATGTAGCGGAATAGAATGTAAACTAAAGAACATCAACCGCTATGATTTGAAAGCTCATTAAAAAAAAAATTCCTTGTTTTGTCTTCACATCATTGTTTTACCAACTTAATGCAAACTTTTATTTTGTTTCCCATATAAATTCAATTATGCAATGCAATCCGTTCCAACCCCAAGCACCCCCCAACCCATTCAACTCCCACCACCACACGTGCGTGCGAGAGCGCACACACAGACACACCAACCTTTGCATACACTATTTACACATGCTTTGGATATTTCCAATGGTTCTTCTTTACATTGTTTGAAACATCGCTCTTATCTTAACCATGTATGTGTCTATGTAAAGTGTTCCTTAAGTGACTCCTTACTTGGATAGTTACTTAAGAAGCAGCCTGAAATTTGCCCGGCATTCGAAGAGCTTTCTGCACTATTCATCGTGATCTGAATAGACTAAATGGTTATGTGAAATAATTATGCATTTCTGATAATCTCAACTTTTGTTGAACTCTTACAGCTTTGTCCATTCAACCACTAAACTACTGGATATAAATAATTTATCAATACAAAGTTTAGCAAAGTTAAACGATTGGTGCATATAACCATTATCCCTTGTTATATTAGCTTACAATGGATATTGTTTTCTCACCATGATTTTGGATTTCCAAATGTTCACCTTGAATTCTTTTTTCTTTCTAAGTGCGCATCAAGGAACCTCATGGTTTTGGCGTCCACATCGATGAAGAAAAGAGAATGTATGATTTTCTACTTACCACCTCTTGCCGGTAATCTAATCAGTCAGGTCTCATTTATTCTATGCTCTATGTGAGTATGTTCAAAGATTTTGCTTTCTTATAGGGGCTGTGTTGGATTTCAGGAAGTGGGCGGAAGTGAGAAAGTTGGAAGTAGTTTTTTTCCCGTTTGGAAATGAGAATTTCTGTGTATCTTTTCTGGGTTTGGTTGGTAGATGAGAAGTGAAAGTGAAAAACTATAGTGTGTTTTTCGGTACTTGATTAGTAATGTGGAAGAGAAAAAATTGACAGAAGTATTAAAATAAAAATTAATTATGAAAAATTAGACTGTAATTAGAATGCAAATGAGAGTTACATGACCACAAAATTAACTGTTTTGAGTTACAACTTATTACAAATGAGATTTATATGGCCACAAAATTAATTGTTTTGAGGTACAACTTATTACAAATAAAATTTACATAACCACAAAATTAACTGTAACGCCCTGAAAGTGAGGGAATGGTGTGTAAAAGGGAAAAGAGAAAGAAAAAGAGTTTTCACATTTTCCTTTTCAAGTGTTTAGATGGACAGCGGAAGTGGGAAATGACACTTCCCTACTTTCTCACTTCTGCTCAACTTCCTTGAATCCAAACAGCCCTATAATTTCAACCATTTTGGTGCAGTTAAATAGCTCCACATATTTTATCTTGATTGCCTTGCCTTCTCCATACTGTCTAATTATCTTCCATGTTGGAGATGTCGATAATGATTTGTGAATCCTAAAGGTTTGTGATCTGTTTGATATCTAGACCGGTGTTACCGGGACGGAACACAAAAAGGAGATATTGATAGGGTATATGAATAAAGCGCATGCATCCCTTAAAACAGGGAAAACATGTACATAGTTATTGTGTGTGCGCAATGTGCATGCATGCATGTGTTTGTTCTTTATTTTTGTTGACAAAGATCTTTTTAAGAAGTTTTTTTTTGATAAACTGGGACTTATTTATACTAATTGTTTTATCAAGAGTGTAGGTTCATTTTTACAGATTTTTCTAGCGTGTTAATGGTAATTAAAGTATTATTTTCAGGCACCTCTGATGAATTTCATACAAGTAATATAAAGGTGTCCTACTAAAATGTCAGATAAATTAACTTTGAATGGTACATGCTGCAATAATCTACTTTTCTGGTTACTTGATCAATTTAAATGTGGAATTTGCAGCTTATCTCTTTTAGGTTTCACTTATTTAGATCTAATTATAATGACCAGAGAATGCTTCATTGTTTTAGATCTTCATCTCACAAAGAACCCTTAGAATGGAACACAAGGATAAAGATTGCTCTTGGTGCTGCTAAGGGACTCACCTATTTGCACGAGACGGTGTGAACCTCCTGTTATCTACCGCGACTTGAAATCTGCCAACATACTGTTGGACGATGAGTTCAATCCGAAGCTTTCTGATTTTGGTCTTGCTAAGGTCGGTCCAGTTGGTGACGATACTCATGTCTCAACGCGGGTGATGGGGACATATGGCTATTGTGCTCCTGATTATGCTATGAGTGGCAAGTTAACTGTCAAGTCTGATATATATAGTTTCGGCGTGGTGCTTTTGGAGCTTCTCACTGGTAGGAAGGCGTTCGACTACAGTAGGAGAATGGGAGAGCAGAATCTTATAGTTTGGGTAAGTGACTGCAATATTGTTGTTGCTTGCAATCTCTATTCATCATGCAATTCTAAATTGTTACATATTATACACATTACTCTCTTTGATCACTTTGTACACTTCTAATAGAGTAAAAATGGGTATATTTGAATGATTTCTAGTACTGGAATGATCATAAGCATTTGAAAGAAAACAGGAAATTGTATTAGGATTTGTTACACTCAACTTTATCTTTAATAAAATTTCACAATCTATCTTCTCTTTGAGAAAGTATTGCAAGACAACATCGATTTATTTACCGATTATCTACATTATTCAATCTATTTTTATCTATTTACTGATCTTAAAAGAGAGAGAATGAAAGAGTAGCATTCCCCGGAAAAAGTAAAAAAGAAGATATCATCTTCGAATTTAGGTTACAAATGAATTCAGTAATCTGCAGATATTCATCCTTCATCCATTATCATTGCACGCGCACACACACACAATTAATATGTAAATTTTCTTGCTGACTTCTAGTCCTTTTAGGAGTTAGAATTCTCAAAACCAGAGCAACAGTATCCATTATTGTGAAGGATCGCATGATTGTGAAGAAAAACAGAAGAATCAAGGAGAAAAGAGAAGAACAATGCAGTTTATTTTTTTCTTTATGTTTAGTTCCAATATCTTCAATGAGGGAGAGGTGTCACTGACATGAAAGCAAGACACAGATACATTGCATGAAACTTAACACTCATTACATGAAAAGAACTGCAATTTTTTGACATTGTTACTACATTTTAGGCTCTTAAACCTTGAAAATCTCTTGCTTCTTTCTCTGCAGTCACAGCCTTATCTCAAAGATCGGAGGCGGTTCTCTGAGCTGGCTGATCCCTTGCTCCAAGGCCGCTACCCACTCCGGCCCCTTTCTACCAGTTGGCAGTTATCACCGCGCTGTGCCTCCAAGAGCAGCCACACGCTCGGCCGTTCCAGCCATGATGTGGCCAAAGCCATGAGCATGTCGCGTCCCAGCCATATGTCTCCTCTGAAGCTTCCAAGCTCCCTCAGCCTTCGCTGCCATTGTCACCCCATTTCACCGCGTCTGCTGTGGATCGCAAGAGAGTCTGTTCAGCTTAAGAGTGCCCGAATCAACTGTTACCGGAAATGTAACTATGCATTGAATATATGTTCGTTCACAATATCTTCTTGCTTACATATTTTATGCTAAGATATTGATTTGGAGTACGAAAGATATGTTTGATCCTTGGCTTTTTGATTGGAACTTTTGGGCAGAAAGCATGAAGAGAATTGAAGGGATTTGACTAAGTTTATTGAGATAATTGCAGGTATAGCTACTTAAATTTGAGGTGACATCTTAATTACTGACAAAGGTCAAAATGTTGAAGTAGTAAACATGATGCATGACGGAAGAGAAAACAAGGGTTCGTGGTGAGACTGGAGAGAAACTAATCTAGAAATTTGAAGATTTGAGGAAAATATAGAATTTGAATCACATCTTGGTGAACTAATCACCCACTCTGTGCATTATACACAAAATTGAGATTTAGAGCTTCACACCGAGGAGAATTACTTTCTCCACTTTATACCTCGCACACAAAAAAATTAGGGTTTTAAAATTATCAATAGTTCAATGATTCAAATATAAAATATATAAGTGTATTTTAACCAAAAGCACATGAGCTACTTGTGCCATTTTCTCAACCATACAAGAATCCTAATCATAAAAGAACGCAAAATAAAAAAGGAAACAATAAAATAAATAGGACTATTCCTAATCTGAATCAAATCCAAATCAGAACTTCTCTTCGCAAATTGACTTTCAAGTCTTGGTCGGATTCTCATCAATTCTCCTTGGGTTGAAAACATTTGCCTCTAGTGAATAGCAAAGATGGTACTCCTCAAGCAATCTGAGTTGAGCTGAAGTTCCTTAGTTTGTACCCATGTGCAGTGGAGGAATCAAAACGTCTTTCCAACGGTCAAAGTGGCACTAGTATCTGTCATCAGCTCTCGATATCATCTCGTCAGCACACAACATCCTCAGGACATCGTTCTGATAACTCCTCTGTGATGGCAGTGGTGGCAAATGATAATGACAGTGCTGTGGGTCCGCTACAGTTGATGATAATGGATCAGGACTGGCGATCGAGTAGAGTCGATAGAAGCATGATACAGAGTTAAGTCATCGACGTTGAAGATGGGGTTAATTCCAAGCTCTCATAGTATGTCTAAATTG